>JADHKO010000110.1:0-34900 GCA_019925425.1 Ophiostoma pallidulum
AAATCTTTTATTATTAAAGATATTTTTTTAATAGAGGTTGAAAATATGGCGATTTAATATGGGAAAGTGGCCCAAAGGGGGGGCGGCCCAAAGGGGTGGGTGCGGACTTAATGCACCGTTTACAACTGCTCCTGTTGCTGTCTCACCACGTTTTCAACAGCTTCCGCAACGATCAACGACCTCAGCAGCAGCTCCCTCTTGCTCCCCTCTTGCTCCCCTCTTGCTCCCCTCTTTTCTCACCTTTCGCCTCCCCTCTTTTGTCCCCGTCTCATGCCCTCGTTTTGTCTCCTCTCCCCCCACCGCTCCACCGTCGCCCTCCCTCGCGCCTCTCGCCTCGCGCCTCTCGCCTCCCTCTCCTGGCCCTTGTCTGCCTCAAACGCTCTGGTGGGTTGCTCGTCGCGCTCGCTGGTTGGCCGGCCCGAACGTAGCCAGCATCACAATTGTGCGTGTATCGTACGGAGTACTTGTATCTTCCATAATGTGTACAGAGACGTCGCATAGTTGACGATGCCCCCTCGCCGTACCGGCTCTGTACAAGTACTCGTCCACGTACATACTTGTATCTTATAGATCCAAGCAAGATACAGACTCCCCGGTAATAGAAGCACCGGTGGACGGCGAACCCGCAACGCAAAACCGAAAAAAAAGACAAGAGAAAGACACGAGCACACGCCAATTTTGCGTGCATCCCGTGGCAGTGCCACTTGCGCTTCCCACTTTTTGTGAGATATATGCATGCTCTAGATGGGTTTGGGCTTTGGTCGACCTGGTTGGCTGGTTGGCTGGCTGGCTGAGTGCTGAGCTTGCCGGGGTTCATACTCGTAACCACCCCTGTCCCCCCCCCCTTTTTCTTTCTTTTTGTCTTGGAGGACCCCCTCCCCCCCCCCCCCCCCCAGCTAGGCCGACCACCAGAGCCCATCCTCCGTCTGTCGTAGCTGTGGACGCCGGCCGTCCTTGACCCTCGCCAGCTGGGCCAGGGCCAATCTCACCCACTCCCTCTCCCCATCCTTTCTCTCGCGCTCCCCCCCTCCTCTCTCTCTGATAGTGTACATATATGCACATGCACATGCACACGCCCCCCTCCCCTGCACGCACCACCCGACGGGCCTTTCTCGTATGTACACCCTCATGCATCCCCCCCCCCCCCCCGGTCGACCAGCCCGCTCCCACTTTACGCGGGCCCCATAACGACTCCGTCCCAGTTAGCTGTATTAGGTGGGATGTGCTCCCGTAAGACGCCCAGTTGCGTTACTCGGTCCCCATAGGAGAGCTTTAGACGAGAGATAGGAGGAGTGCCCGGGTCATAGTGGCCGGCGGAGGTGTGTGTGCGTGCGCTGTGCGCTGTGTGCGGTGCGTCTTTCGTGCTCGTTCCCTGCTCTGTGTGGCTCTCTCGCTTCTGCTGCTTCTGCTGCTTCTCCTTGACTCGCTCTCTCTGCCCCTTCCTCTTTTAATTCATCTCGTCTCCCTCCCCTCTCTTCTCCTTCCTCTCTTTTTTTCTTCTGTTTCGTTTCCCTTCGCTCCTTCCTTCTTCCTTCCTCTTCTCATCCTCCATCTCTCTCCCCTCTCCCCATTCCTCCTCCCCCCTCTTTCTCCTCTTTCCTCCTCCTCCTTCCCTCCTCCCCGACCGTTCCTTCCTCTCGCTTGCCCTTTTCTTTTGCACTTCCTACCTCACCTAGGAAGTCGTAGAGAGGACAGCCCCCCCCCCAAGGAAGGCCGACAACGTCAACAGGGTAAACCCACGAGACCGATCCGGCAGTAGCGAACCGGAACCACCTGGGTCGACAATAAAAGTGCACCGGCAAGAGCCCGCCCGCCACGAGACCACGAGGAAGGAGCGTCCCACGACTGTCTCTTCCGTTCTCAGAACCTTTTCGCCAACATCCGAGCCGATTTCGCTCTTCCTCCCTTTTTTTCCATCTCCTCCGTCTTCGTCCTGTCGGAAATAAAAAGGCCTCTTTTTGCCCTTTTTCCTCTTCTCTTTCTCGGACTCTGAGCAGGAACTGTGGTTTTTTGTGCTCTTCTCTGTTTCTTTTTCCTTCTGCTCTTCTTGCTTGATCGTTGGGAGCATCTCGTTTTTATATATCTTTTTGGCTTCGTCTTTTCCGCCCTCCCGTCGATTTGTTTCGTCAGCTCTCTCTCTCTCTCTCCCTCGGTTCGTTATCCCTAGTTTTCCACGGTCGGCTCTCCCTTCAGGGCTCCCGTCTGGCATTCTTCACCCTTTTGTCTTTTTTGGCTCTCGTTCTTCCTTCTTACCACGTCTCCCTCGCCAGTTAGCCTTCCCACATTCCCGCTGGGAAATTCGACAAACTCGACAATTTCGACTCGCCAGGAATTCGAGCTTCTCCCTTCCTCCTCGACCCTCGCCAGCAGTGTGCGTTCTCACCTCCCTCTCTCCCTCCGTTCCTCGGGCCTTTCACCGGGTGCATGTGCAGCCTATCGCTTTCAGCTTCATCTCCGAGTTCGAGCCTTGGGCCTCCGTGCCTGGGACCATTTCTGACAAAAGGACCGCTACAGGGAACCATCTCTCCCCACCTAAAGCAAAAACGACAGCATCGTTGTTCAGCTGGGTCTCTCTACATGATCGCTACGATTGTGACGCAGCCCTCTCTCCTGTGAAGGCGTTGAACGCGAGGTGAGTTTGGCCGCCAAGACAACCGTCATCCCAGCATCCCACCTGCAGACACGACGAGAATCGTCGTCGACGGCGTTGTTGATGTCGATGTGGTTCATCCTCTTGCCTCATGTTCCTTTGTCCCCCGTCTCGGCTCCCACGCAACCAAGTGACAGCTCACATTCACTGTCTTTTCCCCTTTGTCACTTGTCTCTTCCCCATCTTCCTTCTTCTCTCCCCTTTCTTCTTTCTTCCACCTCTTCTCCTCTGTTCCTCTGCTCCCGTCTCCCGGCCCTCTTTCCCCTGAGGCTAACGGCATCAATTTCCAACAGCTGCATGCCAACCGGCATTCTCTCCACCGTCGCGTCTATCAACTCGGCCTTTTCTGACGGCAGCATTGCTCGTGGGACACGTTAACTCGTAGCTCCTACTCTGCGCCTTGGAATTGTGTCATTCCCGCTCCGTGTTGTTTTTTACGGTTCTGTACAGTCCTCCACCGTGGCGGTAAGTCGAAAACAAAAAAGTCCCCCCCTTTCGTCTTTGCCTTGCCTTTCTTCCCTCCCTCAGCCATCCCTCGATACCCCACACAAATTTCCCAGCGCCGCCAAAAAGCCCTCCCCCTTCTTGCTTCTTTCTCCCCCCCCTTGCCCCTTCTGTGCGTCTCGCACTGTCGCTGCTGTCTGCCCCTGGCCCCCCACGCCGACAAGCCCGTCTGCCGTCAACGAGACCGTGGCATCCTCGCGTTCGGCGTCGACCGGCCGTCGTTCCTGTCGTCATCGCCGCCGCGAACCGCTCGCTCTGCCCTGCCGAAACCTACCGTTCGCTGGCAGACGCTCGTGGTCGACATCGTGTGTGGTCTCGATCTTGTATTCCCGAGTTTGTGCTCCTGTGCCGACTGCCACGACCTTCAGGAGACCGCACATCCCGAAGAACGATCTTGGGCTCTCGGTGCAAGTCGAACGCGTCCAATGCGCTCGTGTGTCCGAAAAGGCAAAAGGCAGAAACCGCAGACCGCCCTGTCGCGTGATGCTGTCTCCCCGCGCATTTTCGCCGCCGTGCCTTCCAAATTGGATCTTCAGCAACACAGGGGGCACATGCGGCTTCACAAGGGCACAAGGGCACACGAGACCGCACGAGGGCGCACAAGGGCACACTAGGGCAAAACCACAAGCACAAGGCACCAGATTGGAGGTAGCGGACATTCTCCAACAACCCTTCCTGGCCCTCCCACGCTTTTTTCATCACCACTCTCCTCTCTCTCTCCTCTCTCCTCTCTCCACCTCCCTCAGCCCCTCTCTCCCCCTTCAGTGTCCGCCCTCCTTTCCTCCCCCACCCTCCCTCTTCGCGCTCTCTCCTCCCCTCCTCCAGCGTGGGCGCCAACCAGATCTCGCGAGCGGATCTCATATCGCTCCCCTCGAGGCTGTTGTGAGCCCCCTCCAGTTCTGTGTCTGTGCCTGGCGATCCATCGAGACATCCCGGCATCCTCTATCCTTGCCCTGCCTGTTCAGTTTTCCGGCCTGGCCTAGAGACGGGACTGGACGGGACTTGCAGCAAATTGGCAGACGCGCCTGCGAGCGCTGGCCCTTGGCTCCCACACACGCGGCCGCATTCTTCACCATCAAACTCACCTCATTACCTCAAATTCCTGTCACTCGTTAATTGATTTGCTCCAACTGCCTGCCCCATCTACCCCACCTGCCTGGATTCCTGGCCGCAGCCGATACGTCTCTAATGTCTGATGGCTAATATATAACCTCTCGACCTGCAGAACAGCTCGCAGACGTCTTCCCTCTTGTCGTTTTCCTCCTATCGGCATCCTCTCCTTTACTTTCCTTCGTTTTTGTTTTGCATCACCGGCTTTTACGCCAACGCCACTCTTTAACTTTAATTCATCACACTCCTTAATATCCTAATAGACCATTTCGATTTCGACTGGTTGGACGAATCCGCTCCTTCAGCATCATCACCGACAACCGCACCGATTCCGCCGGCCTTGTTAATACAACCACACTCTTTTGCAGAGACCTCGACGCCTTTCCATTAGCAGCGACCAACTCGCCCCGAAAGCCTCGAACTCGAAGATCGCATTTCAGCTTCCTGGAGAGCTTCAAACCTTCGTTCTTTTTTCCCCTTCTTCTCTCTCGACACAACCTACAACCAGCATTTCTAGCAACATGGCGTACCACCAGATCCAGGATGAGACATTCTTTGTCGAGTCCGACGAGTGCACCATGCCCCGCATGACGGCCCGAGAGGCTGCCAAGATGCTCGCCAGAAACCGGCAGGAAATGATGGCCAACGAGCTGTCACGGCTTGCCTCTGAAGAGTACCTCGAGGACATCATGCGGCACATGCGGCACATGGAGGTGTGTTCATTGTTGGGCCCGGCCAAGGTGGATTGGCGATTTGGCTTTCTCAGGTTGCTAACATTTCTTGTTTTCTCTTCAGGACGAGACACTACCCGACGTGAACCTCATCGACATGCAGCGCGAGATCCAGTGGTTCATGCGGCCCTACCTGATCGACTTCATCGTCGAGGCCCACGCCGCCTTTAGCCTCTTGCCGGAGACCCTCTTCCTGACCGTCAACCTCCTCGACCGTTACTGCTCCAAGCGTGTCGTCTACAAGCAGCACTACCAGCTCGTAGGCTGCGCGGCCCTCCTCATCGCGGCCAAGTACGGCGACAAGAAGGACCGCGTGCCCCAGATCAACGAGCTCAACAACATGTGCTGCGGCCTGTACGATGCCGGCATGTTCACCCAGATGGAGATGCACGTCCTCAACACGCTCGAGTGGAACATTGGCCATCCCACTGTTGATCTCTTCGCCCAGCTCATCGTCACTGAAGAGCGTGACGACATCGAGGTCGAACACATGGCTGCCTACATCAGCGAGATTGCTTTGTACAGCCGTGACTTTGTCTCGACCAAGCCGTCGACCATGGCTCGCGCCTCGCTTGCTCTCGCCCGTGCCATCCTCGGCCGTCCCGAAGTCAACGACGGCGAGTGGGACCAAGCCGACAACGCCACCCTGCTTACCCTGTCCCAGAACCTGCACCAGCCCACCGCAACGCTGTCGCGCAAGTACGCATCATCACACCTGTCCTGCGTTTCCAGCAAGCTCACCCACTTCCTTGCACGCCACGCCGCCTCGATCAGCAACAGCAGACTGGCCAACAACAACCGTGCTTCACCACCATGCGAGACTGTCGCTGCTGCCGTGGACGTGTACAGCACGCCACACAAGGGCATGGGAGCCGTGCCGGGCGTCGCAGATGGCTATATGACACCCCCGATCACGCCGGATGGCGCTTGCTTTGGTGCCAACGGGCCGCCAGGGAAGGACATGTACCAGGCCCTTCCGCCGCGATGCCCCGTCACCCCCACACCGCAGCCAAACCACAACGCAGTCGCCGGCTACATGCCACATCAGTCGCAGCACCAGCACCAGCAACACCAACCTCAACCACACGCTACACAATATGCAACCTATTTCGATGCACATGTAGCGCACTGACAAGACGTCTGAGCGTTTTTTTCCTTGCTTCCGCTTGTCTTCTTTCTCACGCGCAGCGTCCGTCTTCTTCCTCTACGCCCCCTTTTCTTTTTTATTTCGCACAGCGTCACCCACTGCCTGCGTCCTCTGTCTTCTCACCCACACCTACTGCGATGCCTCTCCTTAGCTGGCCCGAGGTATTAGACCCTTGATACCCTCACACCTCCTTCACCCATCCTCCAGAGGATGGGATGTGTGTTTGATAACTCTTTTTGTTGTACCACCACAGTATTCTATTCTGCGGACCGGACAACAGCGAGAACCCCCCCCCCCCACAAAGCCTTTGTTGCGGACCATTTTCGTTCCCATGTTTATTTTGCTTTTTGAAAACAAATTGTGTGGGTGCGTTTATTTCCCGGGAAGAGAAAAAAGAATGTGCTCTGCTCTGCATCCGGCATACAGGTTTTTTGATATGTTTTTGTTTTGCGTTTTCTCTGTATCTTCCCTTTCATCAAGCGTCATGGCATTAGCGGTTGCTTTTCTTTTCTTGCCTCTGTTTATTTTCCTTTGTTTCCCCGATCTCTTTTGAGTCCTCCCCATTTGCGGTTGTTTCTTCTACCAAACTCTTCACCGACCGCGACCCTATTATTCTCTCTCGGCGCCTCTCGATGTGGTTGACCGGTCCTTGCAGCTACCCGCTCTCACCGTCATCACCGAAGGTGTCTCGTGTTGCTCTGCTATTGTTCTTGCTTTCAGCACTTTTCCGGTCACAGAAACAAAAGACGGTCGGCACACGGACCGAACGTCGAAAAAAGGCATTTTTTCCCAAAACGTCTTACCAAAAAAAAGCATCCCCCTCCTGAAAAGAACGCCCCCTGTTTGTCACCACTATTATTTGTCAACAAAATTGAACACTCGACGACTTTACACCCCACAGCGTGCGCAACATACAGCCCCCAAGCTATCCTCGCCCTTCCTACCCTATTTATTTTCCCTGCCAAGACAAGTCTACGAAGGCGGTCTGTTTGCAAGATTGTTCTTCGAGTGGAGGAACCGGGTTTTATTTTTAAGATTCATGTCGGCCCCTGGGAGGGATCCGAATGAGTTTTGATTGTTAAAAAAGAAAAGAAAAATAGCCATTTGGAACACCAAAAACCACCTGCTGCCTCGTCTCCTTTGTTTGTCTTTTGTCTCTCTCACGTGCTTTGCTTGCTTTGAATGCCTCGAGAAGATGTTGTGAGGCGCGGGTTTCCTTTATGTCCGCTGCCTCTTGTTTCTCTGTTAATATTGTCGGTGGTGCGTGTGTATATATGTGTGCGAGTCTGTGCGTGTGTATGCTGTTTGTGTGTATCGTTACTGCGGCCTCGCAGATGCCCTTGGCCGGGGAATATTGGATGTCTGTCACGGGCGTGTTTCGTCTCGTCTCGTCTCGTCTCGAGCTCTGGGGGCTCTTGTACTACCATATCGTCTTAAAGAAGGGCTTCACAGCCAATGCATGTGTAAAACAGTTATTCTTTTGCCATTCTTGGTACATTGCCTTGCCATTGTGATTATATGGGGGGGCCATTCATTTTTACGATATTTACCGTGTCAATCCTTTTTGTCCCGGTTTCTCTTCTCCCCCCCACAACCTTTACTCCTTCGTCACCGGCTCGCCCTCAACGGCGTCCACGGCGTCCCGTACGACGCGGTCGACGGCCGCCGCCGCATCCTCCGTGCCGTCGAGCAGATCAATCCAGGCCGACCGTGTGTCCGGGTGTGCCAGCAGCAGGTCGGCGACGTGCGCCACGGCGGCGCGGCTCGTGGGCCCGCGCGCCGTCTTGGTGCGGCCGAGCTCGACGGCGCCTGCGGGCCCGTCGGTCAGGGTGCCCGGGCGCAGGTCGATGGCGACAAAGGGCGACGAGCGGGCGGCGTTGGCGGCGGCGGCGGCGTTGGCGCGGTAGAGAGCCTCGTCGGCGGCGATCTTGGCCTGGTAGTAGGTGGGCAGCACGCTGGTGTTGACGTGCTCGGCGGCGGCCCACTCGGCGTCGTCCCACCAGGCGGGCTTCTGGCGGCGGCAGCTGACGTAGGACACGAGCAGGAGGCGCGTGACGTAGGGCGCGGCGGCGGCGGCGGCGGCGATGTGGCTGGCGGCGTCGCGGTCAATGGCGAGCGTGCGCGCGGCGCCGCCCCGGCCGCCGGCGCCGGCGCTCCACACGACGTAGTCCGGGCGCACGCGGTCGAGCAGCTCGCGGGCCTGGGCGGTGCTCTGGACGCGGCTCTCGAGGCTGTAGACGAGCACGTGCAGGTTCGCGCGCGCGGCGCTGTCGGGCGCGAGGGCCTCGATGGCGGGGACCTGGTCGGCGCTGCGGATGACGCTGGTGACGGTCCAGGCGCGGCGCAGCAGCAGCGGCGTGAGCAGCTGGGCGACCTTGCCGTGGCCGCCGAGGAGGAGGACGTGGTGGGACATTTGTAGAGGGGGGGAAGCTGGCTAGGTCGGGTGGTGATGATGATGGTGATGGTGATGATGCAGGATGCACTCTTGAGGAGCTTGCCAAAAGGACGAAGAGAGCTTTTGGTCCTCCTTTTGTCCTGCAAAGCACGTCGGGAACGCTTGGAGTCGCGCAATGCGCGGGGCAAGCGGAGCAGCACGCAGGATGACGTATTAAAGGCGAGAGCCGCCCGCGCCGGCCGATCACCAGAGCAGTAAGCGCTTCATGGAGTTGGGCACCTTCACATACGCGGAACAAAAAAGTACATATCAAAGGCTGGTTTTCACCCCTAAATGAAGCCATGAAACCCTAAAAAAATACCATTCCATGCAGTGTCCCCAAATGTCGTGGGATCTGTTTCTAAGCAACCCCAATGGCCATCCGTTGCGCGTGTTGGTGGCAGTGAACCCCTTCTCGGCCTCTGAGAAAGTCCAAGTCAAAAGAGAAAACCTCCCAAAACGAACAGGTACTAATAATACACGTTTCCGGCATCCCGCTTCCCGCTATGCATATGCATCCCTATCAGAGATACGGCGCTGCGTGTTGCCGCTGCTACCGCTGCTGCTGCTGCAGCTGCTCGTCCTCCTCCTCCTGCCGCTGGCGCTGGTACCGCGCCTCGTGGCCGTAAACGTAAAAGGCGCCGCCCTTGTACGCCGTCGTCGAGATGCCGCCTCCTCCTCCTCCTCCTCCGCCGCCACCGCCACCGCCCACGGCCGCCGCGTCCACGACCGGGTCCAGCAGCGTCACGTCCGCGTCCACCGCCAGCCGCCGCCGCCCCGACCGCCCGACAATGTCTCCGTAGTAGTAGCGCCGCCCCAGCTGGCGCACGCGCGCGTTCTTCTCCTCCCGGTCCATCAGCGCCACGCAGCCCAGGCTCTCGAGCGCCGGCGGCAGCACGTGCGAGTCCACCACGTAGTACATGCTGCCCGCCACCGTGCGCGGGTCGGCCGGCAGTGCCGGCCAGCACACGGCGACAAACGACGCCACGAGCACGAGCATCATGGCCACGAGCAGCGCCGCCACCAGCCGCGCGCACACGACCGACGCCGCCTGCGTCTGCGTCACGCTGTACGGCACGTTGGCGAGCAGCACCGGCAGGAACTCGGACACGAGCGTCATCAGCGACACGACGCCCATGAACGCCGCGTGCCGCCGCGGCGCGTCGCTGCCGCCCCCCAGGCCGAGCTTGAGCGCCATCCAGAGGCCCGTGAACTCGTTGGACGGCCGCCCCGACAGCAGGATCGACCGCTCGGGCGGCTGCGGCCGCCCCGGCGCCGCCATGGCCTGGAACGGCACGACGGCCGCGACGCTGAAGAACAGCGTCGTCCAGCAGAACGACACCGCCACGCCTAGCGCCGCCATGACGAAGCGCACGCCGAAGCCGTTGGTCGCCACCCAGTCGCCGAACCGGTTGGCCGTCGGGTCGCCCGCGCCCGCGCCCGCCACCACAATGTGGTACACGAGCACGAGCGCGAGCAGCGCCGCCAGAAAGACAATGAACGCGATGCGGTAGCCGCGCGTCAGCGCCAGGAACGGCTGCGCCGACGGCGCGTCGTCTTCGGCGCTGCCCCCCCCGCCGCCGCCAAAGTGGAGGTTGTCGTTGTCGTTGTTGTCGTCGCTGTCGCTGTCGTCGTCGTCGCCGCCAGAGCGTGCGCGGTCGTGCACCGGGACAATGCCGTACGCCTCGCTGCCGCTGGCCGTCTCGTAGAAGCCAAAGGCAAACTGCCGGTCCTCCAGGGCGCGCCGCAGGCTCTTTTCCGTCGCCGTCACGCGCGCACGCCGCCGCCGCCGCCCGCCGCCGCCGCCGCCGACGAGGTCCGGGCACGCCGTCAGCGCCGTCAGCCCGGCCAGATTCCACGGATTGGCGCGCAGGCCCGTCCGCCAGCGCTGCAGCAGCACCGCCAGCACCGCCAGCAGCAGGATCATGAGTCCGAGCAGGCCCACGAGCGCGTACGCGGGCGCCACCGTCACGCCCAGCGCGCCCGCGCACCCGCTCTCGTCGGCGACGCTGCAGGTGCCGTGCAGCTTGAGGCCCAGCGCCTCCGTCGCCAGCGGCGCCAGCAGCGACGAGAGCGCCACCAGCACCGTCGTCAGCAGCGGCACCGGCTCGCCCTGCTGCCACGCGGCCGCAATGGGGGCCGTGACCGTGCCTGCGAGGCCCGTGAACTCGAGCGTCAGCGACTCGGAGCCCTTGGCGCCGCCCGGGCGCGTCAGCGCGTGGAAGGGCTGGAACAGCTTGGCGTTCTGGTCGATGGCGCGGAGCGGCAGCGACAGCAGCACGGCCACAATGGTCGGCAGGAACGTCGCCATGAAATAGTGCGCCGGCCGCAGGTCGAGCACGTGCGTCGTGAAGACGACGACGCCGGCCGCCGACGACGGCGAGCTGCTGCTGCCCGCGGCCGACGCCGGCGGCGTCGACACGGTGGTCGACAGCACCGTCGACGACGGGTCGGTGGTCGTCAGCGTCGTCAGCCGCGGCGGCGACGACGGCGACGGCGACGGCGACGGCGTCGACACAATCGTCGTGAGGTGGCCCGAGATGGACGTGACGAGCGTCGTCGGCTGGCGCGTGCGCACAATGGTCGTCAGCACGCCGCCCGACATGCTGACGACCTCGTCGCCCTGCTGCCCGGAGGCGCCGGCGACTGTAAAGGTCAAGGCGCCCGACGCCGTCGGCGTCGTCACGACGACAAACGTCGAGGGCGTGCCGTCGACCATGGAGACCTCGGTCAAGGTGATTGGCTGGAAGCCCGTGGCGGTGGCAGCAGTGGCGCCGGCGCCGGCGATGGGCCGGAACACGGTGACGCCGTTCACCACGGCGCTGACGACCATGTCACCGCTGCCGTCGCCGCTGCCGTCGCCGCTGCCGTCGCCGCCCTGCGCGTTGGTGGCCGTCCCCACGACCGTCACCATGCCGACGGTCATCACGGTGCCGCCGACGGTCTGCACCTGCGTCACCTGCGTGGGCACCATCTGCGTCGTGGGCATGCCGTCGGCACCCACCGTCACGACGGTCTGGTACACGGCGTTGACGACGGTGACGGGCGAGCCGCCGACCGCCACGAGCTGGGGCACGACCGTCGTGTAGACGCCGCCGCCGCCGCTGATGACGGCGCTCTGCACATTCTGGATCGCGCTCGGCGTCACCACGACAACGCTGCCCTGCTGCTGCCGGACAAGCGTGACCGGCGTCGCGCCCACGCGCGTCACCACCGTCTCGAGCCCGCCGCCGGTCACAATGGTCTGCACGCCGCCGCCGACCGTCTGGACGAGCGTCTGGGGCTCGGCCGGCGGCGCCGCGGCCGTCTGCACGACCGTGTGGACCTGTCCGGCGACGACGGTCGTGAGGACCTGGGTGACGGGCGGCGCCGCGACCTGCGAGGGCGCTCCGTTGTTGTTGTTCCCACTATTGCTGCCGCCGTTGGTGTTCGCCCCCGCGGCCACCGTGTACGACGATGTGATGGTCACCTGGCCGTACACAATGTATGGATGCCCCGTCTGCGTCTGCGTCTGCGTGGTCGTAAACGCCTCGGTCACGGCCGACGTCATCGTCTCGAGCGATGTCGTCTCCACGTACCCCGGCGGGCCGTCGCCCGACTGCACCACCACAAACGTCGTCGTATACGTCGTCTCGCCGACCGAGTCGCTCGTGCCGTACAGCGTCGAGACCACCTCGCCGCCACCGCTGCCAGACGCTGCGAAGGAGCCTTGGGATGTCACCGTGGCCGTGGCATACGTCACCCGGGTCGTCGTCGACGTCACGACGACGGACGTGACGGTGCTGGCGCCGAGAGACGGCGTGATCGGGACGCTCGTCGTGTGCGTGATGGTCAGCGTCGTCTCGTGCGATGTCATGCCTGTCGATATGATTGTGAACGTGGTCGTCGGTGTCGTGGTGGTGAGGGGGGTGCTGGTCGTGATGATGACGATGCTGCCACGGCGGACGGACGTGGACGACCGGGATGACGTCGAGGTGGTGGGGGTGGTGAGGGTGAGACCATAGACGGGGCCCCGGAGAAGTGTTGCCGAGTTGTCGCCGTTTGCCGCTGGGACAGTCCCGGTAGTGCCCGTGGTCTTCGTAGTGCTAGTGGTCCCGGTGGTGCCAGTCGTGCCCGTGGCACCTGTACCCGTGGTACTTGTGCTGGCGGTGCTTTTTGTCGTGCTCGACGTTGATGACGACATAGTAGATGATGATGATGTTGATGATGTTGACGATGTTGACGGTGTGGACGACGTGGACGATGTGGAAGATGTGGACGATGTGGACGATGTAGATGATGTAGATGATGTGGAAGGTGTTGACGATGTTGATGATGTGGATGTTGGCGATGATGCTGATGTGTGGCTCGTTGTCGACAAGTCGCCTGTTGAAGACTCTGCAGCTGTCGACCCGGTCGTCATCCCAGTGTCTGCGCTTGACTTCACCGGCGTAGGAGCGTCTGGTGCCGTGGATGGTGCTGCCTTCGCCGCCGGCGTCAGCGGCGTCGTTGGCGTCGTTGGCGTCTGCGAGACCACGGGCGTGCCGTCGCCAGCAACGCTGCCATTGACCACCGCCTGCCTCCGAAAAAGATCCCGCGCACCGCCCATGTCCAGCGGCCCGTGAGCTACGGCGACCAGGTTGTGGACGCCGCTCACGCTGCGCTTGTCCTCCTTCACGACCGCCGTGCTCTGCGAGTTGGGCATGGAGAGGTGGGCATACACGATGATGGCAATGGCGGCCACCAGGAGCACCATCTGCACGACCAGAAACGGCCACCGCAGCGCCGTCGGCTTGTAGTTGCTGTTGGGCACGAGCAGCAGCGGGTGCTGCTTGTCCAGCTTCTCCGCGTACAGAGACGCATCGCCACCGGGGTCGTAGTAGGGGTCTGTTGTGCTGTCGACGCCGTTGTTGCTTGCGTAGCCACGGGGGACGCCGTGGTCGTTGCCGTGGTCGTCCCCGTCGACGACCGCGTATTGGCCTTGGCGGGCGACGCGCTCGTGGGGATACTCGTCCTGGCGCACCTCGTGGGGATAGTCGTGCCGGACTTCGTCGAGCCGCCCAAAGGTGCCGTGCGCGTGCTGGCTGTCGAGGTTGTCGTGAAAGCTGACATCGTGGCCCTCCAGGTCGTCGACAGCCTGCGGGTTGTACTCGTAGGCCGCCGACGGTCTCGCCGCCCGGGAGTACATGATGCCGGCACTGATTCCCGGCTCTGATTCCCGCAACTGGCTCACTCGGCGTGTCCTCGCCTTCGTCTGCCGACTGAAGTTCGTCGTCTTACTCAGAATGCCACCGACCGTTGCATTGTCTTCCTGGGTTTGATGGATGTTGACCAGGAAAAGCAGGCCGTATCTCCTTGTGAGAGAAAACAGGTAAGACGAGAGTGAGGGAGAGCGTGTGTACGTCGTATATGTGTGTCTGCCAGTGTGAAGAGTAAACGAGAAGTGCAAAGGTGCATCTAGCAGTCGGCAACCAAGAAACGTGATCCCTTTCCTGCAGGCGTTTGAGGGCATCCGCCCTTTTGATTCCCTCCCCCCTTCCACACCCCGAAAGACGTGGTTCTAAAAACAGACATGGTCTGGCCAGCCACCCTCAAAAAGCAATACAGAGTCTAGACCCCCCCCCCCCCCGGCCCGTACGCCGCTTTGGGTGCTTTGCTTGCTTTGCCTGCATTGCCCTCTCCGGACCTTCAGCCCTACTCGGATGGAACAGCCTCCATTGCTTCATTGGCTTGGCATCCAACAAGCGTGGCTTGAGCTGGCCGGCTGCCTGCCTGTGGTCCAAACAAAGCACGCAAAGCATCGCAAGGGATACTGTATGAGAAGCACCCCATAATAACAGGAGTTCTCCGAAGCCAGCACCCCCGTCTCATTCATGCCAAAGGAAATCTGCCTGATGGCGGGCTTTTTGTTCAAAGAGAGAGACAGGAAAGCTCCCCGAAAGGACAAAAAAGGGGGTGTGGCAGAGTCACTGCCAGCGTGGACGGACAGACAAACGAGTACTTGGACGCTGTGAAAGGCGTCCAGGTCAAGCAAGACACTTGTCTGATGACTGCCCCGTGGCGCACGCCACCGTTCTTGGCCCGAAGAAACGATTGGCCCAGACAGTTCTGTGAACGAACGCCAGCCACCGTGTCAGGACCACGACGCCAGACCGCTCAAGCAGCCAACGGAGAAGTGCGTCGTGCATCTTCCATGGCCGTGGGACGCACTGGGCCGGACCAGATCCTCGGTGGGCATGGACGCCAGGAGATTGGGGAAAGAAGAAAAAGACAAATGGAGACGAAGAAGACAAAGAATGCAACCACCCCCCCTGGTCTCAGATAGAGAGAGAACACACACTCAGAGAGCGAGAAAGAGAGAGAAAAAAGAGAGAGGCATCCAAGAGACTAGAATGAGGGGAAACCCCTCCAGCCAACCAGCAGCCCATTCAGAAGCCAAACCTCTGCGTTGGGTTAATGTCCGACACCCTTGTTCGGAGATGTGGCGTGCGGCTGAAGAGAAAAGGGAGGGGAGGAAGGAGGGCTGAGAAATGAAAAATTCGGTGGAGCCAGGTGCAGAAGGCAATCAAAGGCAGTCTCAAAAGACAAAGACAGTCAAAGCATAAAAAAGGCTTGGCATGCCCTGTCCCTGCTCCGACTTGTCTCAGGTCGCGTGCTGCGTTGGGGAGGTTTTCTCGTCTGCAGTGCTGCGGTCCAGAGTGCCTGCCCTTCGTTGGCAGACAACGGCGGCCAGCGGCCACTACCGATGCCCAGGCCAAAATTAAGTTAGGGTTCGACCGACGGACAGCCAAGCTCTGTTGTGAGCCTGGGATGCAGCGGCGCGCTCAGACGCCTTGGTTCGCTGAGCCCATCACCGGCTTCCGCTGTCCTTTGCCCGGACGGTTCGATTCATCGCGAGGGCCGCTCTCTTCCGTTTGCGTGTTGCTGAAAGGATCACAGATTCTAGCGGACCAATCTATCTGGCTTGTCGGGGCCCGGCAGACATCTAGCTTCGACGTGCTCTTCGTTGTCTGATGCTTGGTTGTCCCGCCATCGACAAGGCAGCCAGACGTCCCCAAGGCATATGCCAGTCTTGCCCTGGCAAGGGCGGCCGTGCTTCTCCCATCGAAGAGCCGTATGCTCACATGCCCTCGCCGGCCACTGGTCACCCAAGATCAAAGCCAGGAGCAGTCCACGTCGGCTATGCCTGTGATGGTCGGCGTGTTTGAGGCCGCGGGGACTGGGGTGGGCCGCCGGCTGCCGTCTGCGGCACAGAGCCGCACCAAGCAGAGGACCTGGTCGTCCACGTTAGATGCATGACGGCATGCAACGTAGACGACGTCTTTTGACAGACAGCTTTGCGCGCGCGGCCGCGGAGCCGTCTGGCCATGCCTTGCAAGATGCTCGGCGAAGACGGCGATCTTCGCCTCCTCTTCCCCGTAGGGCGCGACTCCGTTGGCGGGCGCTTTTGAATCAACTTCCGACGTCGAGGCTCGGACGGCCCGCGGCGGGCCGTATATCCCGGTCGCTCTTGCTTGCCCGGCTCCTTCCAACTCCGGCCATTGTCCGAGCTCCACGGCAGGAACGCGATGGCCTCGCGGCTGCCCGTTTCAGCCGTCTCGTGCGGCAGGCGCGATGTGCTGAGAGGGGGCAAGAGGAGTTATTTCCCCGGCAACAGCGACGCAGACAAATGCAATCCAAGCCGGGAAGGAGCCGAGCACAGCATCGAGCCCGCCGCAGGGACGATGCCTCGCCAGCCTCGATCGAATACTCTTCTCTCGCCTTTCCTCCCTTTTTCTTCTTGCACACGCCCTTCCTCTGCCCACGAGCAACGGGCAACGAGCAACCTCGACGACACGCCGCATCAGCTCACCCACAATGCCTCCTCGCATCAAAACCTGGGCCGACTGTCTCCATGTGGCCGAAGAGACCTCCCCAAACACCGGCGCCTTCACGTATACAATGGTGGCCGCCGTGGACGACGAGGCCGACGACGACGTCCTCTACTACGCCGAGCTGCCCAACCGCAAGGCCGACCTCACCCCCGAACGTGCCGGTGAATTGCTGCGGCCCATCCCGGACGGCGAGATCTACCCCACGTGGTGCGAGCCTTCCCCGCACCATGCCGAGCTCCTCGCGGACGCCAGCTGCAGGGAGTCGGGCCCCCTCGTGCGCGCTCCAGAGAGGGACGAAGCAGGAGTGCCTCTCGATGCCGCGCACATGTGGATCAAGCGGCCCGACGTCACCCAGCTGGACCTCTTCCGGCGCCTCGGCGTGCCGACCCTGCTCCTCGGGGCCGATCTGCTCAGGGAAGCCCGCACGATGGCGTTCCTCGCCAGAAACGTGATGCCGCACCCCGGCATCGTGCGCTTCCACGGCTGTCGCACTCGGCGTGGCCACTTGACGGGCCTCGTGCTGGACCGCCACCCCTACTGCCTGGCCGAGTTCCGGCTAGGCAGCAGCCCGGAGGCACAAGCCTTTGAGAGGGACCGCGTCGCCAGACAGATGTTTTTCGTCCGCGTGTCCGCGGCCGTGAACTGCCTGCACAGGGTCGGCTGGGCCCACAACGAAATCAACCCGGCCACCATCATGGTGCGCGGCATCCTCGTTGAGGCGGCCCCCCCGAGCGGCAGCGCCTCCCGCACTGAGGTGTATCCCGTTCTCGCCGGCTTTGGTGCAGCTGCCCCCATTGGCCAGCGCCTGAGCATGCCGTGCGGCAGGGTCGGTTGGGTCAGAGCGTCGAGGGAGGAGCAGACGATGTCGAAGTTCGAGCACGACACGTATTCACTGGGAAAACTGGCGGCATGGCTTAACAGGCCCATGGATGCCGGGGCGTGGGCGTCCACATACCACCAGGAGAAGATACGCATTTTCGTGGCTCTGCAGGAGTTTCTGCCGGGCGTACGGGAGTCTGTCGAGGGAGAGGACGAGGCAGAGGACCGAGGAGAGTCGGTCGCTGCGCAGCCGGCGGCCGCGAGCTTGTGAGCTTGGGACTATGGGCCACCCACAAGCCTCCGTTCTTTTGGCCCCATTTGTTTTCAATGCAGTCGGCCGCCGAAAGCCGGCGCCGCCAAGCCTTTTGTGCATGTTAGTCGTTAGAATTGCCTCTTTGGGACGAGAAGACCGGAGATGTGACACGGAGGCCCTCTGGGCATCACAATCCGCCGTCCCTGCTCAGCATCAATGAACGAGAGGCAGCAAGGAGAAGAGAAAACCAGCGGGGGGGAATATCGAAAGAAAGAACGAAAGAAAAGATTCGAGTCGTCTGCTTTAGGATTATATGTATTTGTTTTGTGCGTGTGTGAACAGCATTGGATGTATAACTCGGTTTCCTCCCTCCTCCTCCTCCCTTCGTTTCCCGGTTTTTCGTGTCGTTAACTCTTTTGATGGCATGCCAGCTATTATTACAAGTGAAAATGAAAATATGCAAAAGAGAAGAAAAAGAAGAAAAAGAAGAAAAAGTATGAAAAATGCGCAAAGGACATGAGAAACAGGAAACAAGCCCCTCCCCCCTTCCTCTCTTCCCCATCACCTCCAGCGCTCTTTTTTGGTCTATGCGCCCAGGAACGTCTCCAGCCGCGAGTCGCGGTGGTCTGTCGCCAGGTCGCCCGTCGAGAAGAGCTCGAAGCGGATGCGCTGGCGGTTGATGCCCAGCTCCTCCACCAGGTGCATGGCCATGTCCATCATGAACGACTCGGGGCCGCACACAAAGTACTCGGTGCTGCCGTTGTGCAGGAACAGCATGTCGTTGCCGCTGCCGCCGCAGCCGTAGGCAAAGCTGCTGCTCGTAACACTGGCGCCGCCGAGCGTCGTCGGCGTGCCGGGCGGCGACGTCGGCGTCGAGGTCCCCTCGGAGTGCGGTGTACCGGGCGGCGACGAGAGCTTGGTGAGGTCGACGTGGCCCATAAACTCGCGGCACGCCGCCGACGCTGCTGCCGGGGATGCGCCGGACGAGGATGCGGACGAAGACGACAACAGCGGTGTCGCAGCCAGTCTCTTCGCCGACAGCGGCCCGCTGCTCACAAAGCTGTTGGTGGGGGCGCCGCCGCCGCCGCCGCCGCCGCCGCCGCCGCCGCTGCCGTTGCGGCCACAGTAGCCGGCGGGAACGGGGTGGGCGCCCAGGGGCGACTGCAGGTGCATGGCAGCATTGGCCGTCGCGTGCAGCGCGTCGCGGGATCGCCGGGCCATGGGACACATGACTGGGGCGGAGGAGGCGGAGGCGGCGGCTGCTGAGGAGGCCGGGGCGGACGATGTGGGCGCGCCGGACGAGTAGAAGTAGGCGGTGCGGAGGCGGGGCATCTTGCGCTGCAGGTCGCGGATGGCGGCGCCAAAGACGGGCGGCGCGTAGCGCGACGCGTGGATGTAGGAGACGGCGCGGCGCGGCTGGGTGACGGCGATGCTGTTGAGGATGGCCATCATGGGGGCGGCGCCGATGCCGGCCGAGACGAGGACGAGGGGCACGTTGGCGTTGCTGTTGGCGCCGGAGAAGTAGGCGCCGGGGCCCACGCCTGCGAGGCCCATGGGGCAGCCCGAGGCGCCGCCCGTGGTCGTCGGCGCGGGGGTGTCGACGTTGAGGAAGAACTCGCCGGTGGGGTGGGAGACTTCGATGGTGTCGCCGACGTTGAGCTGGTCGATCATGGCGTTGGACACCTGGCCCGGGTGGAAGTAGGAGGCGGACACGGCGTTGGCAAAGCGCGTGCCCTCGTCGCGCTTGACGCTGATGCGGTAGCAGTCGGGCCGCCAGTGGTCGCTGAGCGAGTACTGGCGCGACTGGTAGTAGTAGGCGCGGCGGGACGGCCGGCCGTCTTCGTCCCGCGCGGCCCCGGGGTCGGCCGCCTCGGGCAGCAGCATGCGCACGGACACGTACTGGCCCGGGAAGTAAAAGGGCAGGCCGTGGCCGCTGGCGACGGCGGCGGCGTGGGCGGCGTGGATGCTGTTGCTGCTGCGGTTCATGTTGTTCTTGTTCTTGAGGATGTTGATGTTGTTGGTCTTGAGGCGGCTCGTAAAGTTGCTGTAGCGGCTGCCGGAGCTGCTGACGGAGCTCATGCTGCTGCGGCCCGCGGTAATGCTGGTCGCGTCGGACGACGCCGACGAGGACGACGACGAATAGTCCTTGCTTCTGCCGTTGCTGGTGCTGCTCGGGTCGGGCAGCGGCACCAAGGAGAAGGAGTAGACGTCCTCGGACTCGGCCACCTTCTTGTCGACCTTGAGGCGGCGCCAGGTCTGCCAGGTCTCGAAGCTGCGGTACAGGTGGGCCTCGCGGCCGATCATCATGCGCGCGAGGACGCAGTAGGCGTCCATCCAGGCGGCCTGGACCTCGGAGGTCATGGCGGGGCCGAGAACATCCTTGAAGGCGCGGATGAGGTACTCGCCGACAATGGCGTACTGGTCGGGCTGGATGCCGAGCGAGCAGTGCTTGTGGCAGATGCGCTCGAGTTTTGGGATGAGCTCGCTGGTGTGGGAAATGTTGGCGGCATAGGCGATGATGATGGAGGTCAGCGCACGCGGCTGGCGGCCGTTGGCCTGGTTGACGGTGTTGAAGTGGTTCTTGAGCTCCGGGTGCTCCTGCAGCATCGTGGCGTAGAAGGTGGAGGCGATCTGCTCGCCATGTTCCTCGAGGGCCGGGAGGGTGCTCTGGATGAGCTTTGATTGTTTGTAGGTGAGGGCCATTGTGAGATGTGAGGGGTAGAGGGGAAGGAGGAGGGGGAGGGGGGAGGAGGAGGGGGAGGAGAAAGAAGGGCAGAAGATCAAGAGATATCAGAAGCCAAAGAAGGTAGCAAAAACAAACTCTGGGGAAAGGACAAGAGGGAAGAAGGGGGACGTCGACGATCGACGGGCGGGAAGAGGCAGTAGAGGACGAACGAGGCTAACTAGCAGAAAAAACCACGAGACAACCATGTGGGTGGCGACGATGGGATGGTCTATATATATGGCGAGGAGAGGTGACGATGGGGCAGCCGCCTCGGCCACGCGACATTCTCCTCCTCGTGCACACGTGGAGGTGCGGGAAGCTGGAGCGAGCTGCAACGGCTGCACATGGCTTTGTCTGGTGCTGGCTCGGCGTCTTGCCATGGTCATTTCCTCTCCATCCACTCGGACGCTTGGCAGCCCGGGTCGAAGGACTCCGTATGAGGAGCGAGCAAGCGTCTCTCTCCCTCTCTCTCTCTCTCTCTCTCTCTCCCCAAGGGAAGGTGTGGGCTCCGTATCCAGCCGGCGAGCTGCCTTGCGCAGCCTCTCTCTCGTATGATGCCCACTTGGTCAGAGGAAGGATGGGAAAGGAAACGGAAAGGGGAAAGGGGAAACAGAGGCCCCCCCAGCGTTCATGCAGGCACGAGCTAGAAAGGGGGCCGCGCAGATTGCGAGATGGCCGGCAGGAACTGCTCGTCGAGGGACGGCGGGCTCGCCAGACCGTCAGAACTGCACAGTAGAGGCGCCGCCGACACCGTAGAATGGCGGTCTACGCACATGGGACGCGGCCCATTGATGACTCCATGACTCCATGGATCCATGGACCCATGGAGCCATGGCAGTTGTCTGGTCCCCCGAGGAGATTTCCGTTGCCGGATGGGCACACTGGGGCACAAGAGCAGCAGGCGGATGATTGCGGGACGGATGTGGCCCGTTTCTGGATGAAAACCATCCTTTTTCATGGGGGGGTGTATTCGTTTGGGTTTTCTTTTCTATGGAGTACTCGTAAGGATCCTATTTTTGTTTGTGGCTTCCCCTTTTCCTCTTCTGTGCTTCGGGATTTCTTTTCTCTTTTTTCTTTTTTCTTTTTTCTTTTTTCTTTTTTTATTCCTTATGTACGTGGGATTGTTTTATCACGGTCCCGGCAACCGTGATGGAGCATTCATGTAACCTGTATTGTATCCCACTCCATCCCGTTCAAATTAATCTGTCCAATATCAGACTCTGGTCATTATTCATTCCTTTATAATCCCTACGCTCCCCCCCTGGTCGCTGTCTGACAGTTCAGCACTTCCCAGTCCGACGCCATCCCGACAGCGAGGAAAAGTGGCCCGTCCTCCAGCTTGTGGCAGTTCCTCGTACGTATCCAATGCCTCGGGTTGCCAAAGAGGAAAAAACGGGGAGAAAAGGACGAAAAGGGACAAAAACCCAGGCCAATCGACCAGGCTGGCGAATCGTTGGGGGCGGCGGCGCGTAAAACATCAGATTCTGAGTTTCTCCCCCAAATTTCGTCGCCAAAACGGGTAAGCCTAAGCACCGCTCGCCGCCCCACCCCCGGCAGCGCGCCGTTTGCCCCCCGTAGCGCCCTCGGGACTGGGACTCCGTGCTCCGTCGGCCGTAGAATGGGAACTGCCCCAGGCCTAGCGGGTCACTAACAAGGAAGGCGCAACTGCTGTCGTTCGATTTCCATACTCGTACGCGGCGGCGGCGGGTTCCAGCTTGGCCAGGCCAAGGAGCAAAGGGGGCGCTAGGAGTGCCTGAATACGGAGTAGACACAGAAGGGGGGGGGAAGGAAGGAAAGCAGGGAAGGAAGGAAAGCAGGGAAGCAGGGAAGAAGGAAGGAGGGAGGGGGGGAGGAGGGAAGGGGGGAAGGAGCTACGGAGTACTCGTACTCCCTGCGGCATTGCCCCAGGGCTTCCGAGGAAGCGTTTTTTCCATTCGCTCTCCCATATGGAGTAACTCGAGGCCCAACGAAAAAAAAACAGAAACATCCCAAACGGGCTCTTTGTCGCCACGCAGATCGTATGAGGCCTGGGATTTCTCGGTTTTAGTGTTCTTCTTGTGTGTCTTGGTTTGATGGGGCTGCATCCTCTCACACTCTGGAGCGCGGCCGAGCTTTGCCGCAGCTGCGTCGGTCGCTCCTGCCCCCACACCCCCTGTTCGCGCATATGTACAAGCACGATACGAGCACGGGAAGTTGACGCAGGAACGCCGAGGGCTGGCAAGGGTCCCTGGAAACGCCGAAGGGCACATGACACGGCGGGATGGAGTTGGAGGTGGCAGTGTGGTTGTCCGAGGCAGGAGGAGCACAATACGTAGAGATTAGTAATACAAGAAAGGAGAATGGCGGCGAAAAAAAGAAAAAAAGGAAGAAAATGGAAGAAAACAACATAGCCCAGTGGCAGAGAGGCGAACGGAGAGAGAAAAGATAGCGAGGGGGAGGGGCAGGCAAACAGGGAGGGGGATAGGACGGCCGTGGGAGACAGGACGGCCGCCGGAACTCTTCTCCGTCAACAAGCCGCCGCGGCATCCAAGGTGAGGCGGGAAAAAAAAAGGTCATGGGGAGAAAGGGTTTTTTTTTCTCTGGCTTCGCATCCCCCGCAGCATCTGGAGCAGTGAGTAATTTCGTTGCTTGGACTGGACAAGCTCTTCCTTTTTTCCATTTCCCAGTCATTCTGGCCCATCCCCGGTTCAGACAGAGTGTTGGGCCCGGTAGTGTCCTGTGCTCAAATCATACGATGCATGATCCAGGAATAGGCGTCGAAAATCGAAAGATGGGTGAACGAGGCGCGAAAGAAGGGCGGGGGGGAGGGGAGGAAGAAAAAAAAGAAGAAGAAGAAGAAGCTTGAGGGGAGCTCCACCGAAAGGAACAAAAACTGGCTTTGCCGGGAATGTAGTGGCATCCTCTCTGCTGGAGAATTTTTCAAGGCGAGCGGGTCGAGCATTGTACGGATTGTACGGAGTATACGGAGTACGGAGTTCAGAGTATGGAGGCCGGGCTGCTTGCTCGTGCAGGTGTTGGGAGGCACGAGGCTTCTCGCTCCGGATGCGCGCGTGGTCGGTCTGCGAGGCGCCCGTGACGGGACGGTCCCTAGAGCCGGTTCACCGGCCAGAGTTCAACGGTGAAGAAAAACCGGCGAATCAGAAATAAAGGTGAGAACAATGGAAAAACTGACACAACAGCCCCCCCCGTGACGCACTGACATCCGCCCCGACCCACTGCGGCGATGGCAGATACTCCTAACTTTCTGTAGCAGGGATGTTGTTCTCCACCGGTCCAGGGTATGCCGGAGTACGAGCAGAGACTTCGGAGCGGCTGCTGCAGTCTCTTACGTACGAAGTCCATATTTTGTCTTGCTCCTACTCCGTACTCCGTACGGCGACTGCCTCGACCGTTGCCGACCAGCCTCACCGCATCCACTCGGAAATGGCCTGGCCAGGGCTCCAGCGTTTTCCTGATCTCTTTTTGGAAACACCACTACGACGCCACTAGTGTCAACGGTGTCCCCGTAAAGGCATACGTCTAATACGTCGTAGCTTTGGGGCCTTCATAAGAAGATGCACAAAACTAGGAGACGGAGACCCGAGTGTGTCTCGGGGGGGCCTCTCGTGCCGACAGGATCGTGCCGCGAGAAAAGACAAAGGGGAGCCCCAAAACGAAACGAGACGGGACGCGGTAAATAAATGTAATCCTGCTCAAAGCGGAGACAGCACCAATGATTAAGAAGCGCGAAAGGGAGGAACGGAGGAGAAAAGGGGAAAGGGGCAAAAAAAATGAAAAGAAAAATATATTGCTCCATCTAAGGGGGGATGGGGTTCGAGACCAGACAGAAAGCAGAGGGAGGATCTCGATGAAAAAGGTCGGAAAGTGAGTATGAAATCCTGCGCTCGGCAGCGGCCAAAAAGAAGACAGAGAAAGAAAAAAACGGAAAAAGGGGGCAAGCAGCCTTTGTTGCCGCAAAGGTGGAGAGGCCCATGATCCTCTCTGCCTTGATCCTGCCATGGCCCATACTCCGTCCCTCCGTAGACGTCGTATCTGCCCGTGTATACGCACACATATATACACACGAGATATAGAACGTATGCGCACGTCGCGTGTTGACTGCGTCGCGCACACACCGAGACGTTGCAGCGCTCCATGTTGTATAGGAGCCTTCCGGGTGCGAGGATGCCGGAGGCACCCGAGATAGCATGAGGCGTGCCGTGCCTGCTGACGAGCTGGGCTTGCCGGCAGTGATCAGAGGTGCGTATTGCGCCTCGTACTCGTATTTGTCGTAGAGGATTCCTGCGTCGGCAGCTGTCCTGGCAAAAGTGCTTGTGGCTGCTGCTGCTGCTCTTCCGTTGAGCTCGATGCCCCCGTCCCCTTGCGCGGACGGCCAATCGCATTGGCCGATGCCAAGCTGACACAAGGGGAAAAGGGGGGGGGGAATCTCGTTGATGTTTATTGACTCATTTTGTTTTTGTTTTTATTCCTTATCCCTTATTCCTTATTCCCGATTTCTGACTTTCTCCTTTCTTCTTCCATCTTTGGTCATTTTCTGTTTTTGTTGAGCAGCAGGATCGCGAGAACGGCCCAGCCTCGGCTGTTTCATTTCGTTTCATTTCGTTCCGTCTCTCGTCTCTTCTTCCTTTTCTTTTTCTTCTCCCTCCGTTCTCTCGCGCCATGTCGTCTCACCATGATAGGGGGGAGCCTAAAAGCTTGAGCAAAAACAGCCCACATGCTGGATCAAAGTCTTCCCTGGCGGTCCACTCCATGGCGATCTGTCACGTGCCACATAGACTCTACCTTTGAAAGGTACATCGCGACCAGTGACGATCCTGGCTCTTGTCCCGCCTCAACACTCTTGCCTCGTGGCCAACAGAGCCGCCGTGTAAAACCAAAGCAGCAGCGGCTGGGCGAGGTGGCTTGGGGACTGTGCTTCGTAACAGTAGTCACAAAAGGAGTGAAAAGAAAAGTCAAAGCAACAGTACCGCCGCCGCATCCGCTACCGCCATACACATGAATATGCCGTTTTTCGCACCCCCCCCTACCATTCTAAATGGCTGATGCCTGAGTAGATGAGCGGAGGTGTCTTCTTCTCGGATCGCCCGGGACCCCTCCGTCGTGCTCGGCAGACACTCCTCGCCCCCCCCTTGGGATCATGAGCGCCACAGACCTGTCACGCAAATGCTGCGATGCCTCTATCGTAAAGGACAAAAGTCGGGCCGGGCAAGTCTTATTCCACGACAGCACGACAGAGGCGCTGCGTCGTCACCACGGTCCCTTGTAGCGAGAATGACGCGCCGCCTTGTATCGTCTGAAGCCACTCACATTGCCCCCCCGCCCCCCCCGCCCCCTCTGACATTAGCAGCTGCTGGAACGAACCTCGCCGGCCGCCAGATGCCCTGTTTGCCTGGTATCTTCGAACAGGCTGTGCTCAAGAAACATGCCGCCGCGCACGCAAGAAGCCGGATTGGGCTGTTGACCCCCCCCCCCCTCCGGTTCCGACATGCTCGGTTCCGGCATGCTCGGTTCCGACATCGACGGCTCCAATGCCGCCCATCGGGTGGAGGTCGAGATTCCATCAGGTTAATCGGCACCGCCCGCAGTGCTAAAGGATGTGCCAGACAATGATTTACTCTCCTCCTCCTTCTCGTCGTCGTTGTCGTCGTCGTCGCCTGGCTAGGCACCGGGACAGACTACCGGGACGACAAACGAGGGCCACCACCTCCCCGTTTGTTGTTGCTCCTCTCACCCCCACAGCACCTTCGTGACCGCTACACCTGCTCAAGGTGTATAGGTCTTCAGCCTGTATAATGGCCTTGTCCTGTACCCAACATCAGCATCAGGAAGCCGCAGCTCCCAGAGGAGAACGATTGGTCGGCCATATTCCGCAGCGGGGAGGCGGGGGGGGAGCTTGGGCAAACCGATCTCTACGGAGTATGTCGTGTGAGTACGGCGGTCTGGGGTGCGAAGAAGAGGGGCTTGGCCCTTTTGACTTGCACTAAACCGACGTTCGGTGTTATTGTACGGAGCACCGTACGTGAGCTGCTTTCCGGATCACTTTCGTGCCGCTCTCGTTGATGTTTCTCTACTTCACTGGTAAGCCCCTGTCTCTCTCTCTCGAACGACGCAGTCAAGGCCGTACGAAGAAAGACAAGTCCACATTCGCTACTTTTTCGACATTATGGCAACACAAAGTGAAGGTCCTGTATTCCTCGTGGACCGTGAATAGTATCACACTTCAAGGACGTACAGATACTCCCCTCCCCATAGCTCCACCCACAGCGGGCTACGGCATCACTTCTGCGTTCCCCGTTGCGCGGACTGTCCGTAAACGTGTGCGTGCAGGTTGCTAGTGGCGGAGACAGGACTGGCAAACACACTCGAGGGGGGCCTGGCCCTTCCGAGGTGGGAAACCCCCAGTCGTCACAATGGCGCCACATGCTCTGCGGCCAGGCCAGCTGTGACAGCAAACGTGACCGGCACGTCTGCCAAGTCAATGCCTTACGGGCCCCTCATGGCCGGTCCTTTCCCAGAAACGAAACTCTGCGTGTTGAGTTCACGTTGTCAGCGATTGGACTGACCGGCTGTGGAGCCCCGCATCGGCGTAGGGGATCTTGTCGCCCCAGCGGTTTCTCGGCTGCTTGGTGCATGGCGGTATGCGTCGTTCTCGCGTCTGCCGCCTTTTCCACTCCTTCGTCTCGTTTATCGGCACCCCCTGCAACCTCTATCCTCTGTATCTTGGTGCGTGTAAGAGAAATAAAAGAAGAAGAAAAAAGAAAACAGCGCACCTCTCTTCTATTTTTTATCGGACCGTCCGTTGCAGCTTGCCATCGCAGAGGCATATGCGCGATGGATGCGGAGTGCATGCATAATACTGACAGCACTACGGAGTACTCCGTATTTGACCTGACCGGGGTCGCAGCGGTAGCGAATGGTTGGGAGAGGGGAAGAGTGGAGGGGCATCACAAAAGTGACAGATGTGACAAGAGTGCGGTGCCAACCTGACGAAATGCAACAAGGGGTGCCCAATGGACCGCCAGGAGCCGCGGCGCTGTGGTGTGTGTGCTGCCCTATTTTCTGATTGAACGAGATGCAGCCTAGTCTTTTTGCAGGTGGCCATCGGCCGTCAGCAAAAGAACGCCATTCACATCCTCTGGATGCTCTTGTCAGCAGTGTGCCCGTCTTTCAGAGACTCGAGGGATTAGGAGATATGCCAGAGAAATAGAATCACAATGAAACAGAGGGGGAGTAACACGCCGGCTCCTTTTCTCAGAAGACGAGCCGTATCGTGCAGCGAACCTGCCCTCGACGGTTTACACCAAGGACGAGCTTCTGCCCCATGTAGATCGGTCTGTGGTTTGGAGATCGAAGACGGAGGCTGAAGCAACGGGCTGTCGGAGCTTGACGGATTCCCCAAAACGGCAACCCGCTCTGCAGGGCGATGGGCAGGTCGAGAAAAGAAGCTATGAGCAACCAACAGCCTCCAAACAGCTAGCTGCAGTCGGGCACGGAGGTCCATTGCTAACCCCATGCAGGGTTTTTCCTGGGCTGGAAGAGAGTTCGATGCCTCAAATCCCACGTCTCCTCCTTTGTCGGCCACTCACAAGCCTCCACACGGCTATGCTGGGTGCACGATTCCCTCCGTGCTCGATTTTCTTTCCGAAGGCTCGATCTCGCCTCCCCGGGCGGGGAGGGGGGGGTGCAGGAGGTGTCTCTGGTCCCTTTTCTCGCTGTTCTTTGGGCACTGACCACGACCATGTTTTTGCGGAGCCCCATGCTGATGCGCTTGTGGTCTTGGCTGGGCGTCTCCGGCCGCTGACCGGTCGAGACTTGCCGCGCGGCGGACGTGCAAGGAGAAGGGCCTGGCCAGAGGGCTGACCTCTGCTGTTGTCGCTGCTCCTGCTGCTCGAACCTGGCTCCCCAGTCGCTTGACATCCGGAACAACAGTCCCGGGTCGAGCTGCGAGGGCCATCCACCGCGTGTTGGAGGGGCCCTCGACCTGTGCGTCGTGTCACCGCACGCGCTGCCGCGAGCTCCTGCAGGGCGTCTTGTCTTTGGGCTCTGGGCTCACAGTGCGTCTTCCTCGACTTGATCGGCGTGCCCACCCTCCCCCATCTGCTGCCTGCATGCCTGCATGTCTTATGCCCGCCCGAGGAGCGTCTCTCTCTCGCCCTTCAGACTGCCGCTGTGGTGTTCATACGAGCTGTTCCTCGGCTGGAAACTCTCGAGAAAAGGAAGCACGGAGCGTTTCCCACGCTGTCGTCGGCAAGAGCCCGCTGGCTTCTCATGTCTCTCGTATTTGCGCTTTCTCCTTGATTTGGGTCTCTGGAGACGGAGGCTCGCGAGGGGGGAGGGGAGGCAAACGATGAAAATAGCCGTCCGTAGTTGCAGAGCTAGCGCATGCCGCAGAGGGAGGCTAGAAGGTGGGTGAGCTGTGAGGAGACGAAGGGTGGGAGAGCGTAAGGTGTGAAGGGAGGAGGAAAAGAGAAAAAGAGGAAAAGAGGAAAAGAGGAAAGGAAGAAAGGAGGAAAGGAGGGGCGAGGAGGAACCCAAAGGACGGGCAGCAGCAGCCATGACGTTGGTAGTGCCTTCCTCCTTTCAGACACTCCGCTCCTCCCTGCCCGCCGCTCGCGCCTGCCTGCTTGTGAGACGATTCGAACACTACTATCACATCGAGCCTTATGTTGCGGGAGGGGGAAGGTGCGAAGCAGAGGGCCGTCACTCGCTCGCTCCTCCCCTCCCCTTTCGTGTGCCCATGGCCTTGTCACTTTGGTCTTACAGAGCAAAAGGGCGCGTCTGTACGTCTATACGTCTATACGTCTATACGTCTATATGAACTTGATGCCACCCGCTTCTCACCCTGCCTCATCTCTCTGACGTCTCCCTCCTCTCCAGCTCCCACTCTCCCTCTCTCCCTCCCTCCCTCTCCTCATCTCCCCGTCTCTCCCCTCGTCGCCCACATTCAGCAAACCCATCCAAACAACACACAACTTCTTGTCTCGTCCGCGGCTGCAAAGGCACACGCGCGACCAGGCGACCAGACGCCCTACCCAAAAATACGCAATAAGGAAAAGAGCTTGAGAAAAAGACGGGCGCAACGAGGATGGCGTCTGCCAGTCGGCTCTTCCGTGCCGTGCCACGTGTCTCGCTTGCCGCTCTGCGCCAGCCAACCGTGGCCGTGCCGTCTGTGGGTGCCGCCAGCAGCCAGCGGTTCCAACACCAGCCGCGGTCGACTGCCCCAGACAGCAAGCTGGTGCTACCCGAGTTCAGCCTCAGGGACAAGGTGGTTGTGGTGACGGGCGCGGCCCGGGGACTAGGCCTGGTGCAGGCCGAGGCGCTTCTCGAGGCGGGTGCTCGAGGTGAGTTTTGGTCGTCGGACGACGCCGTCGCATGGCCCTCGTTTAGAGGGGCCCGCAGGAGATGATCTGTCGTCAGCGTATCGCACCCTGCTGACACAGGGCCACCTTTGCAGTGCACGCTCTCGACCGCCTGCCCGAGCCGTCGCCAGACTTTGCGCGTGTGGCCGTCCGCGCTGCAAACGAGCTCGGCTCGGCATTCACATACCACCGCGTGGACGTCCGCGAGGAGCAGACGCTCAACGACCTGATCCGCACCATCGCCGACGAGAAGGGGCGCCTGGACGGTCTGGTGGCCGCGGCCGGCATCCAGCAGGAGACGCCCGCGCTCGAGTACACCGGGGCAGACTTTGACAAGATGCTGGCGACCAACGTGACGGGCGTGTTCCTGACGGCACAGGCGGTGGCACGGCAGATGGTGCGGCTGGGCCAGAAACACGGCAGCATGGCGCTCATTGCGAGCATGAGCGGCACGGTGGCCAACCGGGGCCTGATCTGCCCGGCGTACAACGCATCCAAGGCGGCCGTGATCCAGCTGGGGCGCAACCTGGCCTCGGAGTGGGGCGAGTACGGCATCCGCGTCAACACCATCTCGCCCGGCTACATCGTGACGGCGATGACAGAGGCGCTGTTCGACAAGTACCCGGAGCGGCGGGCGGACTGGGCCAACGGCAACATGCTGGGCCGACTCAGCAAGCCGCAGGAGTACCGGGGCGCGGCAGTCTTTCTGCTGAGCGATGCCAGCAGCTTCATGACCGGCAGCGACCTCCGCATCGACGGCGGCCACTGTGCGTGGTAGACGGCGACGGACCTTTTGCGCCCTGACAAGACGCCGGCCGCCCCTGTCTGCAGGTCTTCCGTGCAAGCGACGGTCTTGCGATATTGTGTTGTCCTTATGTTCTCAAGCCACATCTCTGATGATTTGATCTCGAAGCTTTTGGCGTGTGTCGATGTGAGGAAAAGTGGTGGCAGTGGGACGATAATGATTGAAGACGCACCAGAAATTACAGTGCATGAACAATAGCAAAGCTGAAGGTGTGCCAAGAGGACACAAGAAATCACACTGGAAAAAGAAGAAAAAGAAACAAAACGGTTTTGCAGGCCCAGTGATATAATTGCCCTCCCAGTTCCCAGCGCAGTACAACGACTAGACTTTTTTTCTTTCGAGAAAGCACATGCACGTACAAGATCACTCATCGTCGTCGTCTTCGTCGTCCTCTTCTCCGTCGACATCGTCCATGCCGTCGTCCTCGTCCTCTTCTCCGTCGACATCGTCCATGCCGTCGTCCTCGTCCTCGTCCTCGTCCTCGTCCTCGTCCTCATCCTCATCTTCTTCCTCTTCCTCATCGTCATCGTCGTCTTCATCGTCGTCGTCGTCGTGCTCCTCGACTCGCGATGACTGAAGCTGCCTCTTCTCCTCCTGCCGCCGCGCATCCTCCTGTTTGCGTACCTCGCTCAGCATGCGCTGCCGCTCCTCCGCCGCCGCGCGCTGCGCCACGACAAACGCACCCACGGGCGTCTTCTTCCAGTCGTAGTCCTTGAGGAACGCGTCCACCTGGGTGCGGTCGCGCGGCGCAAACGTCACGTGGGCGCGCCTTGCCTCGACGAACGCCGCGTTGGCCTCGAGCTTCTGCACAACGAGCACCAGCCCGCTGACCACCTTGTTGTTGAGGTTCTTGCCGTTGCGGCCGCCGCGCTTGCGCGCGTCCTTGATCCAGCGCTTCAGCATGATGATGACGGGCAGCGCAAACTCGGGGAACGCGATGCTCGTCGACCACAGCGCAAAGTACTCGGACAGCAGCTCGACCACCTCCTCGCCGACGGCCGTCTGGTACACGACGGTGTGCAGCAGCGACTTGGGCGCCTTGTACGCGACGGCAAAGTCGAGCTGCTTCTCGGAGCTGGTCTTGGCCGCCTTCTTCATGTCGGCCGAGTTGAGCACCTCGAGCAGCAGCGGCGCCAGCGGGATGTACGTGCCGGTCGCCTGCGACACGCGCAGCAGCGAGCGGAACAGCTGGAAGCGCAGCGGGAAGTAGGCGGCCGTCGGGATCAGGCGCATGGCGCCGAGCGTGACCTGCACCAGCGGGTAGATCAGCAGCTTCATCTGGCCGCTGCTGCTGCTGCTGCTGCTGCTGCTGTCCCCGCCGCCGCTGTTCGTGCTGGTGGCGGCCACGCTGCAGTGCTTGGCCAGCACGCGCGACCAAAAGTCGAGCGAGTGGACGTACTGCCAGTTGTAGACGTTGCGGAAGGCGTTGTTCTGGTTGTGCACGATGCTGTTGCGCAGGTGGATGGCCAGCTGGCGGATGGAGCCAAAGGCGGTCGTGTAGCCGATGGCCGGGTCGAGCCCCCACAGCTCGGCCGCCGAGTTCTTCATCAGGTTGATGCCGGCCAGCGTGTTGGCGTTGGTGGCGCGGCTGCCCTGGACGAGGCCGTGGTACGTGGCCTTGAGCACGGCCTCGCGCACGCCCTTGTCGCCGATGACGACGAGGCGGCGCAGCACCAGGAACGCCGTGATGCGCGTGGTCTCGCTGCTCGCGGGCTGCGCCCAGAAGTTGACGACGCTCTTGACCAGCTGCTTGAGCACCTTCCGGAACGACAGCAGGTAGGGGAGCAGCGGCGTCAGGGCGGACAGCGTCAGGTTGAGGCTGCCGTCGTCGGAGAGCGTGGTCAGCAGGTGCAGCACCGAGGCCGCGAAGCTGCGCACCATCACGGACAGCGTCTTGAACTTCTTGCCCTCGGTCTGCACGTAGACGCGGTGGGTCGACGACTCCTTGACGGGGATGTGGTGCTGCAGGACGAGCGGCACGTGCTTGAGCGCCACGACGAGAATGTCGTGGAAGACGTCGGGGCTCTTGATGGCAAAGCGCTGCGACAGGCTGGACGCGTCGTCCGCGTCCTCGTTGAGGTGCGCCGCACAGCGGAAGGCCAGCACGGTCTGGCGGGCGGCCCGCAGCGAAAACGTCTCGGCCATGGACGCCTTCCACTTGGCGATCATCGGCCGCGTCAGCTCGTTGTCGCGCTGCCGCAGCAGCTCGTCCTTGAGCGCCGTCTTGCCTTTCTTCTGTTTCTTCTTCGGCCGGCCGTCGTCGCCAGCATCGTCGCCGTCGTCGTCGTCGCTGCCCGCACTGAGCGCATCGATCTCGGCCAGGTCGGCGTCCTCGTCAAAGTTGAGCGCCTCCGGGTCGTTTTCCTTTAGGAACTTGTAGAACTCGGGGTCTTTCTCCGCCAGAGAGGCCATGGCCTCCTTGCTCATGCCGACGTCTGCGACGTCGAGTTCGTCCTCGTCCTCGTCGCTGCCGCTGCCGCCGGCCACCACGTCGTCGTCGTCGTCGTCATCGTACGCCTCTGAGCCGTCAGACTCGGAGCCGCTCCCCGACTCGTCGTCTGCCGCCGACTCTGCTGCACCATTGCGTTTCCGCTTGCCTAGACGAGCGGACTCGCCGGCGGCGGCTCCTGTCTGTTTCTTGCCCTTCTTGTCGTCGTCGAGGATCTGGAAGCCGCCCTGGAAGAAGTCGTCGACGCTCATCTCGCTGACCTTGGCGTCCGGCCGCTTCTTGTGGGGACCCGCCTTGCCGGCATCACCGCTCGCGCCATTGGGGCCCTTGAAAAACTCCGAGTCCTGGCTGTGCTTGGACTGCTTCTTCGCCTTGACCTGGGCGCGCTGCTTGATCTTGGCGACGGCCTTGCGCTTGTCGAGGACGCCCTTGAGGTGCTTCTTCTCGAACTTCTTGGTCGCCTTGAGGTTCTTCTTTGGGGCCGCCATGGCAACAGAGAGTTTGTCGAGGTATGGTGCGGTAGAACTCTCGGGTGGCCCTGTGCTGGTGCAGAGGCTGGTAGGGGCGTCTCGAGATGCTGGAAGAACTGGACTGCTAAAAAAAACTTCTTGAACGAGAAGGGACTTGTATGGCAGGAGGGAAAAAAAAGTTCTTATCGGCAATCGTTATCGCGCATACGCTAGTCTTCTTCCGCAAGGCGGTGAGAGGAGCTCTCCATTCTGCCGCGACATGGTGGGGCCTGTCCCTCGGCGCCTTCCACACCACAGAAGTGGCGCTCATGAGGCAGTCGCAGCGCCGGGAGAAGCGTTGGTTTTGGCTTCGTCGTTTTGCTGCCTCACGATAGCAATACGCGGTATTTCAGAACCACTTGGACCGACCAGCGCGACGGGCCCCAACCTGCACCACAAGGCCATGCAGACCCTTTGCACTGACGACCGCCGACGATGATACCCCGGCAGTCGTACGCTCCGCTGCCGCCCAGCTATGTTCCCAACACGACGCTGTCGGCGACGATCAACCTTGACGAGGTATTGTCGGGGAGGGTTCCCCGTGGTTCCTGATTCGCTTTCTGCCATATGGTTTCTCTCCTTGGTTGGCCGTTGCTAACGTGAGCTGGCTCCTCCAGGAAGTCAAGCTGACTGAGACGCGCGCCGAGCGCGACCTCCAAGAATCGCTGGCCGAGATCTTCAGCATCATCGTGACGATCGACGAGCTCGAGAAGGCGTTTCTCAAAGATGCCATCCCCGAAGCCGACTACACGGAGATCTGCGAGCGGTCGCTCAAGCAGTACAACTCGATTCTGAAGGACGAGATGGTGGCGGCCGCCTACAGCAGCCTAGACGAGTTTAAGCAAGAATGGGATGTGCGTGTGTCCGAGGGATTGCTCTCTGTTTTCCTGCTTGTTTGTTTGCCCTGTTTGTTTGTCGCGTGATCTAACTGCTGTGTTTTGTACAGCTCGAGGTCCCCCGCGCCACAGAACGGATCCGCGCTGGCATGCCGTCGACGGCGCTGGTTGCCGGTAGCGGTGGTGGTGGTGGCGGCGGCGGTGGTGGCGGCGGCGGCGACAATGGCTCTGGTGGACAGGGCAACGGCGGCGGCCTGCACGGCGGCAACGGCGGCGGCATGGGTGGCGGCAACGCGCCCAGCGGCGCGCTGATTCTCGAGGCCACGCAGGACTTCATCACGTTCCTGGACGCGCTGCGGCTTGGCCTGCTCGCCAAAGACCAGCTGCACCCGCTGCTGACGGACGTGATCCACGCGGTCAACAAGGTGACGGACCGCGACTTTGAGAGCCGCGGCAAGATTGTGCAGTGGCTGATCACGCTGAACCAGATGAAGGCGTCGGACGTGCTGGACGATGGCCAGGCGCGCGAGCTGGAGCTGGACATTAACTCGGCCTACCAAGGCTTCAAGAGCACGTTGACGTGAGACGTTGGGGGAAAGGACATGAAAGAAGGTCGGGAGGGGGGGGGGGGGGGGGGGGGGGGGGGGGGGCTGTTGGGGGGGGGGGGGGGGTTTTTTTTTTTTTTTGGTTGGCCCCATTAAAAAAAATGGTTTTTG
>JADHKO010000110.1:34910-100194 GCA_019925425.1 Ophiostoma pallidulum
CCCCCGGGCCCCGCCCCCCCGGGCGCGCGCCGCGCGGCCCGGGAGGGTTCGTTTTATTGAGCGGTTTCTCAATTGTTTTGTTTTTACGCTTTGCCCAAGTGTACACAAGTCGTTTTCCGTGTGATCGCCCCCGCCTCACTCATACCAGAAATGTCCAGAAACTCGGATACACAAACTCCTCCTCAAAGATGCGCCGCACCTGTTCTAGCACAAACCGCTCAACCTTGCCGACGTTCTTGAGGCTCTGTTTGCCGCTCTCGCGCTGGCCGATCTCGCTCTCCACGCGCACTTCCTGCAGCAGCCCGCCCATCCGTGTCCGCGGCAGCGAGCTGCCCGCCTGTGCTGCGCCGCCCCCGTGTGAAGGCGCCGGTGATGCTGCAGCCGCTGCCGATGTCGCCGTCGTCGGTCGCCGTCTGGGCGTGGCAGGCATCGCCCCGCTTCCGCCATGCTCGCCCCCTCCGATGCCGCCTGCTGGTCCTGGTCCTGGTCCTGCTCCCTCGCCGCCGCTGCCGCCATCGTCGTCGCCGTCACTCGCCGGCGACTCGTCGTCGCCCACGGCGGCCAGCGCATCCTCCGGGCTCAGGAAGCAAAAGTGCACGCGCCTGCGAATGTTGGCCAGCACGCCCACGCCGTCAAACGTAAGACCCGTGATGCTCAGCCGCACCGGGATCCCCACAAAGCTGGGCATGGGGTAGTCCAGCAGGATGTCTGCTGTCAGAAGCAGCTTGACGTCACCCGCGTAGCGGATGCGGAAGACGGCCTGCAAGTCGTCGGCGCGCCGCTCGCGGAACCGTGGCCGGCCGTGCGGAGAGTCGCCGCCGCCGCCACCGTCGCCAGGCCCCGCCCCTCCGGTGGCCTGGCCGAGAAGGAGAGTCCGGTCCATGTCGCCCACGTCTCCCTCCTGGCTGCTGCTGGCATCCTGGTCCTCCACGGCCGAGCCGCCCACCAGCGGTACCGGCGCCGACTTGCCGTCGCGTGTCGGGGGCCGTGATGCGCCGCCTGCCGACGTCGGTGCCAGCGTGGAGACGCTGTGCTTCTCGCGCAGCGCGGGGTGCAGCAGTGTGAGGTTGGGACTGGCGCTGGAATTCGCCGCCGACGCCGCTCCCAGGGTCTGTCGTAGACTTTCGCGGTAGTCGCCGACCGAGATGGAGCTGCTGTGCGATGGGTTGCGGCTGTGGCTCGGCGACGGCGTGTGGTGGTCCTGGTAAAAGTAGCCGCCGCCGCCGCCGCCGCCACCGCCTGGCTGGCCGCTCCCCAGGTGCACGCCGGCCATGGCTGCCAGCGGTGTCTGCGTGCCCGACCACCCGGCCGGGTTCAAGTGGCTGTGGAAGTGGTGCAGCAGGTTTGCTGTGCCGCCCGGCACACCGGCCCGGGTGGCGCCTGCTGGCGTGGTGGTCCCGCCAGCTCCGGCCACGCCCATTCCTGTGACCGTCTGGTGCGAGCTGCCGCTCAGTCCGTGCCGGTGCTGGTGGTCGCCGCCGCCGCCGCCGCCGTGCCGGCCCTCCCTCGCTCCTCCACCTCCACCCCCGCCTCGCCGTCGCCGTTGCCGATCGCCGTCATCGCTGGAATGCGACCTGTAATACCCTGCGTCCCCCGCGTTGCTGCCTCCTGCGTTCCACCCCTCCTCCTCCTCCTCCTCCTCATCGTCCTCGTCGTCGCCGTCTGTCTCGGCATCCTCTTCGTAAAAGTCCGGCAGCGGGTCCGTAATGTCCTTCAGCTCAAGCTCCGGCCCGATCGAGCCGAACTCAAAGTCGTGCACCGTCACCGACTTGATGAAGCGTGGCAGCGGCACTGTCTGGAACTTGCTGTGGATGAAGTCGCGGATGCGGTGTGCCAGCTCCTCGCCGTCCGGCCCGGTCGTGAGCGTCTCCCAGTTGAGGTCGATCGACATGGCAGTCCCCTCACCCAATGATAGCGGTGGTGGTGGTTATGGAGGGAGGCGGCTGTGATGAGCGGCCATGCGCTGTTCTCTCTCGTTTGTGTGAGGGAGAGGAAATAAGTGGGGCGCATGTTGCGATGGGAGACCCATTATTACAGGGCATCATAGGGGCGGGCAATCGTGGTCCTGCGCTATTAACACCAGGCTGCACAGCCTCGCCACCAGCGCGACCAGCAGGCAACGCCAATGAGGCTATTATCATAAGATCATGAAAGATTGCTAGACACTTTGCAGTCTCGTCTCTATGGCATCACATCCAACCGCCCCCCCTCCCCTTTCCCCCCAATCAGCTCCCTTCCGTTTCCCTTCCTCCGCCCCTCCTGGTCACCCCCCCTACCTCACCCCCCCCCCCCCCCCCCCCCCTTCCTCCTCCAACGCCCCTACTCGTCTTCAAAACGCGCCCGCTGCGCCTGTGCCAGGGCCGGGTGCGAGTACCCCATGCTGCCAAACAGGTGCCAGCAGTTGGGCGCCTGCAGAATGTACCGGTCCATGGCCTCGCGGAACCGCGACTTGTACTCCTTGGGACTCGTCACCGTCGGCCGGTTGCGCCCGCCGCCGGCAAAGCCGCGGTCCTTGATCCAGCTCTCCAGCTTCTTGTCCCACGTGTACGTGCGGATGCAGTCGATGATGCCCACCACCAGCTCCTTGCGCGACTCGTCCACCGCCACCATCAGCGAGTAGTCCATGACGTTCTGGCGCGCCAGGAACAGCGTGTCGTTCCACACCGACGCCCACAGCAGCTTCTTGGCGTGCTCGCGCGCAAACAGCGGCGACTCGTAGATGTACTCCACCATGTTCTCGTCCAGTAGCACCTCGTTCTGCTCGCCCGTCGACTGGATCTTGCGGTTGCGCATCGAGCCCTTGAGGTCGAACTTGCGCGTCTCCTGCCGGTCGTAGAACAGGTTCTCCATGATCAGCAGGTCCAGCTTGATCTCCGTGCCCGTCGCCGCGTTCTTGACAATCACCTGGAAGAACCCCAGCATCTTGGCAATCACCGACGGCAGGTCGTGGAACAGCGCCTCGGCCATAATACGGAAGTAGGACGGCGCGAAACGCAGGAACGCTGCTGTCTCCACGGGGGACAGCGACTACGAAACAAACGAAAAACGTTAGTGAGCCCCCGGCAAACGCTATGCGACCACGCATCGCCGCATACACACACCCAGCCAGAAAACACACGTACCTTCATCACCAGCCGGTCGTCCAGGGTCTTGAGAAACACCGACTTCGTCTTGCCGCCCTTCGAGTCCCACTTCAAGCACCGCGACAGCGACTCGATGATTCGGTCCGCCACGCCGCACTTCCGCCGAAGCGCATCGAACTGCTCGGCATAGAAGATCTTGCACATCATCCGCGCAGAGCCCTCCGTGAACTGGTACTTGAGATGCGTCCCAGTGGGCCGCAGAAGGCTGCGCTCCAGCTCGACTTCGTCAAAGGCCATTCGCGGCGCAAGTCCGCCGGCTGGATTGGCGGCGGCCGGCCCGCGAATTTGGACAAGCGCGGTGGCGGCGCCCTCGGTCTCAGTCGGCGCGACCTGTTGCTTCTCGTCTACGCCGTCGATGCTGGCGGCACCAGCGGTGGCAGTCTCTCCGTTTTGTGCAGGCATTGTTGTTACCAGTGTTGCGGTTTCCGGTTTTTGATCGTCAATGTCTTTGGCGGACTTCATCACAAGTTCCTCGCCGTCGTCGTCGTCATCACTGCCGTCACCATCGTTTTGGCTTCCGTCGTTCTCGTCATCGGCATCCTCACCGACCTCCCCATCCTCTTCGTCATCGCCCTCCGCTTCGTCGCCAAGACCACCGCCGTCTTTCCGGCGGCTTCTCCGTGCCGCCCGCCGCCCTTGCCGCCGAATGTCTTCGAGCTTCGCAATGTAGTCTTCCGAGCTGAGCGCAAAAGCAATCAGCGAGCTTGGCTCGTCCTCGCGCACAATGACGTCCGAGTCGATAAAGATATGGTCCGTCGGCCGCAGCGGGTACTCAAGCTGTGGCCATCCGCTGGCCGACCGTTCTGCCCAGAAGTTGCTGAGCATCTTCATGAGGTTCGACTTCTTGTCCTGCTGGAGTTCTGTCGGCACCGTGCCGCTCGGCTCAAGGTGCTCCGCGATCGTCTCGACGTCCGGCAAGATGTCTTCTAGCGACTGATCAGCGTAATTGCCGCCCTCTTCGTCGTCCGACCCAGCCGCGCTCTTGTCCTTGCGGTCAGGGTCGTGGTCGTGCTCGTGGTCGTCTGTGTCGGCCTCTGCGGCAGCCGGTGCTGCCGTATTTGCCGCGTCGGCCTGTGCGGCTTCGTCTTTGCACTCTTGGCCGTCAGCAGCATCGGCTGTCGAAGTGGTGACCTGCTGGTCGCCTGAGCCCCCGGCAGAATCTTTCAGCTGGTTAGGATGAGACCCCGGTGCTCCAGGAGTCGAGGCACGCGCGCCTGGGCCGCCGGAAGCGTCTCCCGCTGCCCCGGCCCCTGTTCCTACCGACGCAGTCGATTGTGCATCCGCCGCAGGGCTCGTGTCTGCGGATGGGGTCTCGCTGTGCTGTGAAGCAAACAGGTGCTCGTCGTCTGTCGGACCCGGTTCCTGGAACGCCTGGTCGACGCTGTCGTAGACCTCCACCGTGGCACGCGCCGACGACTTGGGGAAGTAAGCGCGGGGGTGGTGCTGCATCTTGGCCGCCTGCTGCCTCCGCTCGCGGTTGCGCTCTTTTTCGAACTCGCGACTGAGCTGCTCAAAGTGCTGCGTAAGGCTGGTCACCTTCTTGGAGTCCCGCTTGTGCACAAACCGTGGGATCGCCGACTGGGCACCTTTGCGGTGGTTCTTGAGTGCGGTAAGGCCGATGCGATCCGAAAACTTCTTCTCGATCTTGGCTGTGTGCTCCCCGTGCATCTTGGGCGTGTCGGTGCCGCTTGCTGCCCCGTCTGTCAAAATGTGCGTCTTGGTGGTGTTGTCCTTGCCCAAGCTCTGCTTCAGCGTTCGAGCGCCAGCGCCGATGGGTTGCGAGATGGCCCGCACCATTGGAGGTGACACGATAGGGCCCGCCTTACGGGACTGGCCTCGCGGTTCCGGGACTGGTCGCGGCTTGGCTTGCGTCTGCTGCAGTGGCAGCAGCTGTGGCGACACATCCTGGGCACCGCCGTCGGCGTTGCTGCTGGCAAGCGCCTGCCCCGCCTCGCTGCCTTCGGCGGACCGGGCCTTGAACTCGCGGCGGAGCTGTTCCACCTTTTCTGTGAGAGACTGCGGGGACGCCGATGCAGGCGTCGCAGACCGGATGGATTTCGAAGGGCTCGTAGAGCGGTTGCTAGTAGAGGGGACGGGGAGACCAGATGCTGGCGGCGAATAAGCGGTAGGCGCCGCACTGGTGGGCAATGCCTGGATGCTTGTTGCCAAGGCCTGTTTTTGAGGCGCGGCCTCCGGCGCAGTGGTCGGAGGAAGAGGAGAAGCAGGAACAGCAATATTGGCCGTTACCACGTCCGGTAAGACGGACGTAGCCAAGTCGAGTGACTCTACTTGATTCGATAGGACCACGGGCTCTGGCCGCTGCTCCTCAACTGTTGCAGCACCCTCGGCAATGGTATTCGATGTAATACCCGCTGATACTACTGCCGCTGCCGCTGCCGCTGCCGCTGCCGCCGCCGCCGCCGCCGCCGCCGCCGTCGCCGCTGCCGTTTCCACTGCCGCTTCTGCCTCGTCTTCCACCGCATTTGCTTCGCTGTCTGCAGGCTGGGATGTGGATGGGGTCGACTTCTCCTCGGATTCTGTGAAAGAGGAGTCCTGCGTGGTTGGGGCTGCTGACGATGGAGCTTTGACTTCGCTCTCGGATGCTGTCGCCGATGCCGTCGGGCCGTTGCCGTCGGTGCTGGGCTGCGAGTCCTTGGACTCGGTGTCGGTAAACATCTTCCTAAGCTGGATCACGGTCAACTGCCGCACGTCCTTGTCAGAGAGGTAGTCCGCCTCGAACTTTGTAAAGGCGGCGTCCCACTCGGCAATCTTTTCCGCCATCGTGCGGATCGTCGCGTTCAGCGGGATGATCTCGTAGTGCTTCGACTGCATGTACGCACTCTCCAGGCCCCGGAGAACCTGGATGTGCTCCTCGTTGGCCTTCTTGGCCAGCCGCTCCACCTCCGCCCGGCAGTCTTTTTCTTTGTCGGGCAGCACGCTGTCGATGCGGATGCTCTTGATGCGGGTCTTGACCGACGAGATGAACTTTATCCAGCGCTCCTGAGTCCGCCCAAAGATCTCGTTCTTGAGCTTGAGGTCGTGGTCGACCTTCCAGGTGATCCGAGCACGTGGAACCACGATTTCAAGCAGGTCAATGGGGTCGTGGTGAATCCGTACGGATGAGCCGCGGTAGTGGAAATAGCGGATGTGGTCCTTCTGGCAGTCGTGCGGACAGCCCGTGTCGTCGACAAGACGAAGGCCCCGGCTCCAAAAAAGCAGCTCCAGATACTTGCCAAACGAGTACTTCCACGCGCTCGGCGACAAGCGTCTGACCTTGAGGTCACGCCGGCAGATCTTGCAGTAGCTCCACATACAGATGGCGCCCTCTTCGTCCTCGCTCAGGGGGTCGCTCCCTTCAGGCAGCTCCGGCAGAGACGGCAGTTCCGCCCTGGGCTCGACAAAAAAAGTCACCCGGGCCTCGCCGTGGACGTACGTGCGGTGGTGCTGCCACATATGCCGGTCGCAGCCGTTCGCATGGCAAAGCTCCTCGGCACTGTCGCACAGGTCCTGGACGTATTGCCCCAGTGTGCAGTCGGCATCCATGGGCCCAGATGGGTCGGGCAGTTCGTTGTAATAGGCAATGCCGATCAGCCCAGGCTCCAGGCAGGGAATTTTGGTCTCCGTGCAGGTGAGGGAGTACAGAACGACAATGTTCTGGTGCGCGTACGGGTCGAAGAGGTCGAGGTTCCCCTGGATGTAGTTCTCCCACTGGCGCGTCATCGTCTGGTAGGCATAGAGGGCCTTGTCGTATTCGGCGTCGTGGACAGCGTGGAGCACTTCCATGATCTGCCTGGGTGCCTTGCGCCCAATCTCGTGCACCATCTCAGGGTTGATCAACTGGAACTGTCGCTTGGGCGCGCTGTCGTCGTCCCCACCCCCTTCTTCTTCTTCGGTGATACCTTGGTCGCGGAGCTTCTTCAGGTACAAAAGCCGAGTTTCTTGTTCGCGGGCCTTTACGAGAAGGTATGGCTGGTTGAACTTGACAAAGGGGGAGGCTGAGAGGATCTTGGTCTTGTATTTCTCAACCATGTCACTGTAGAACGTTGGCGCAGGCACGTTTTCATGCACGTGGCGGAATGACAACACGTGCGAGTCCCCGTCTTTGAGGGACAGCAACGACGGTGTTGACTGGTCCAGGCCGTGCCCCTTCTGTTGCTCTTCTCCTTCCGCAGTCGGTGAGGATGCAGGCACTGCCTCATTTGGTGTCTCCGTGGCTGGATCGTCGCCTTGGCTCGTTTGCAGTCCACTGGCGTCGGACTGAGACGTCCTGTTGCCTTCGCCATCTGTGACAAGCACCGTTGAAGCTGTCAGGCTACGCTCAGCCGAGCTCTCTCCTGTGGCCTCCGCTGCGTGCGGGACTCCGTTTGCCGGTGGCCGTGCGGGCGACGACTTGGCTGCCTGATCTGCCTTGGGAGGCACTTGCACGAATGCGTCGTCGAGAAGACAGGATTCGAGCTTGAGGCTGTACACGACGTATACCATGAACTCGGTGATTTGCTTCATCCGTGACAGAAGTTCAGTCGAGGTGCCCCGGAGAGCAATTGTGCAGCCGAGGAACTTTTCGCAGCCAGAGATGAAGATGTACGTCTTTTTGCGCCCGGGGATGTCGTTGTTCACAAACGTTTTGACCTCAAACTCAGCACATCGCCCGACTGTGATTGGCAGCGACAGCATGTCCATGGACGAGATAATAGGGGTGCCCACAAATCGGGACACTGCCCCGATCACCGATGCCTTGACGTTGTAGGCCACCGAAATGCCGGCTTCCGCCAGGGACTGCAGAGCCAGGCCGGCCACGTTTCTCTGTGCCAGCACCACTTCCGGCTGGTGGTTCCGGATGCGGGCGACAACCATCTTTAGAAACTCTTTTTCCTGCGACATGACGGGCTCTAGGCTCATGAATTGGTGCTGTTGTTGCCGTTGGTACTCGATCGGGAAGGAGACGATCAAAATGCGCGGATTGGAGATGCGCCTGGGCATGCTCTTGAGGGCAAGGTTCTTCGTGAAGATGACGCCAGAGACGTAGCTGCTGTCGCTCGGCTTGCCGCCAGGGATCCGCTTCAGCTTGACGTAGTGCCGGATGTCCATGCGGTCCCCCTCTCGCGTATTCGGGTCTACATCTTCGGCACACCTCCGAAGAAGCGGGATGAGTGTCTTCTCCCACGCGGCCGGGTTGGGGATTGCGGCGTCGTCGAGCAACTGCCGGAACAGCCGCTTGACGTGCTTGAGGCTCGGTGCACTCAGCTTCGTCTGCTCGGCCTTGGCCGGGCCCGAGGGCCTGGTTGGCGGCATGCCCTCGGGGACAGGCGCAGCTTCAAAGAGCGCTAATGCCTCGCTCGACATAGATGGGCCCTTGAAAGCGTTGACCTTCGTCCGAGGGGATCGTAGGTGGTGCTGATTAGCACTCACACTGGCCGAGCTCATGTTGCGCAGCCTGCCCTGCACCGCCCGGGAATGGTTCGCCATACTCAAAGAGCCGTCGTCTTTGTCCTGGCCTCGGCTCGTGAAGCTCAGACCGCTTATGCTTTTTTCGCCCCGAGGACGGTGCTTCCGGCTGTTGCTCAAGAAGGGACCAAAGCTGGACTTGTCCGGGTCCAGACTGGACGACGTGATATCGTTGCCCGCCATTGTAGCAAAGATACCCATCTGCTCGTCGCCGCTGGACTCGTCCGACATGTATGGTGCCAATTCGGGATCGATAATATTATCATCGTGGAAGGCCGGCAGCTTGGGCTTCCGGCCCATTTCGTCCGAGACATCTTTGCGGAACGGAATGCGATCTTCTGCAGGTGTCTTGTGCGTCCAGTGGAAATTGTGTTTGGAATGATGGCGCATATGCCCCGACGAGGTCGGTCTAGCCGTGCCCAACGACTTCAGCGACCGAGACGAGCCCGGCCGGCTGAGCTGGGGGCCTTCTATCTCAAGAATGGCCGAGTTCCGGTTCGACGGGTCGCCTTTCCTGCGAGTGGCAGGGATCGCCATCATCGGGGTTGTGGTCGGCCGGGCACCGTCTCCAGGGTCCTCGACCCTCTCTGAGATGCTGTTTTCGCCGTCCGTTCTTAGACGGGAGGACGAGGGCGGGCGTTTCGCTGCCGTGTTTGTTCGCAGCAGGGTTGTCAGACGCGGGTCGTCGGACTCGTCCGAGCCGCTGTCGTAGCGACGGTTTATGATGTCCAGGCAGTTCTTACACACTCGCAGGTTTCCCGGGACGCCAAATTTCTGGCCGGAAATCGTCGACGTGCACTTGCCGTCGAAGATCCAGCCACATGTCCGGCAGTGGTGCTTACGGCGGAACGCCGAGAACGGATCGCCGCAGCGGAAGCATTCTTTGCAGGTCTCGTCGGCCATCCAAAAGTCCTTGCTCAGGACTTGCTGCCGCATGTGCTCCAGGCGGGCGTTGACCATTTCCGGCGCACCCTCATTCGTTGTGGTCCCCGGGATTCGCATCTGGCCAGACTGCAGCTGCTGGGGCCGTTCGTCGTGGGCAAAGGATTCGTGGAACACAGAGTCGTGGGCGGACGTGCTAATTGAGTTGGCCTCGGCTATGCCCGCATCCGTCGTAGCAACCGAAGGCGAGCGGTTGCCGCCGCCAGAGGTGCCGACAATGCTCAACCGGTCAATGACGGCGGGCATCTTCGAGTCCTCCCGAGATTGTCGGGAGGCTAGAGCTGAGGCTGGTGGCAGTTGCGGAGAAGGTTCAGGGCTATGGAGGGATGCACCATGGTAGGGCGCCGACCCATCTAGGTCTTGGCGAGCGCCGGCCACGGACATACCATCAGAAAACCCAGGGGTCTGTTTGCCCCCCGTCATGTCAAAGAGACTGGACCCAGTCGACAGGTTAGGCGTATGGTGGGGGGCAGTCGGCCGAGACGCGTCCTTGTAAACGCTCACAGCGCCAGAGGCATTCGACGTGTCGACCGCGGCCGAGGCTGCCGCTCTGCTGACTTTCGGGAGGACCTGGCTGTTGGACGGCTTCGAGGACATGGCCGTCGACAGCGTCGTAATGGACGAGGCCTTGGACGACGGCGGAATCTGGGAATGGCCTTCGGCTGTGACGGCGCCCGAGGACGAGGTCCCGGTGGAGGCCAGGTCAAAGGAGATGTTCGGGCTGTAGGCAGAGTGGGAGGCGCCGCTCTCGCCGCGCGGGAGGCTTGAGACGGACGACTTTGAGCGCGTGTGCGCCGACTGGCCCGAGCCGGCAGTTTTCGCAGGCGCCGCCACCTGGATGTCGCCAGCATTGTCTGCCGGGTCCGATGCGGCAGGCGGAGCGGTCTTCCCCCCAACACCGACCGCTTCCTTCAGCCGCGAGTAAAAGCCGCTCAGGCCCTGCTGGACCAGATCGCCGGCGGTGCCCTTGGTCTCCGCGACCGGCACAGCCGTGGGCGGCGCCCCAAAGTCGTTGAAGGTAGTGAGGACATCGGACTGGCTGGCGGACGTGTGGATCTTGTCGAGCACCTGGGCGAGCTGCTCCTTGTCGGCGTGGGACGAGGCGACGGACTGGCTGGTGACGGAGTCGCGACGCGAGCGGCGGTCAAACGGCGAGGTCGGCGTAGCTGGCGACGCCGGGGGCATCTTCGAAGACGACATGCTGGGATTACGCCCTGCACGAACGGCACAGCATCTCTCTGGGGCTGTCGCCGTCGATAGCAGGGAAGGCGATGATGGTCGGTCGTCTAGGCTGCGTCAAGGCTCGAGGAGAGACAGCCCGGGAAGGGTCGCAGGAGCCGTCAGGGCATCTCCACTTGGCGTGGCGCATGAGAAGAAGCAGCACAGGCACACAGTCGTCGATAGGGGTGGCGACACCGTTGTGGCGAGTCGAGATGCAGCCTGCGGAGGTCCCGTGCCAGTTTCGTACTTCACGTCGAGGAAACGATGATGCTTTGGTTAGGTCACGCCGGAGAGGTATCGTCACAGCGCCTTCCTTAAGGGAAAACACGCGGGGTGGCGCGCCGCTAGCAAGGAAGGTGCGCCAGAGCTCTTACCGTTAGATAAGATACCTCGAATTGGCAGGAGCGCGCCGCCGTCCTATTGTACCCAGCTGTGGGTACATGACGGTACCCTCCTGGAGCAGCTAGCCGGTGTATTATCGCTACTCACTAAGACCTGTCAATGTACCTCCGTGTACTCAATATAGTGCCCTCCGGAAGTGGCATCTGGCGTTGCACGACGCGTCTAAACAAATTCACTGCCTTCGTTGGCTGCAATTGCACGCCAAGATTCCTCCCAACCAACTCTCGACACCTCGAGATGGGGACGTAGCGCTTTTCACGGCGCGGCTCTCAGTCCAGCATCCAGTGTCGTCTCGCACGAGTCTCGCTTCCAGCTCTCCGACCGGCGCGTCTAGGCGAAGCAGAGACGACGACGCGACGTCGACATCGACAACATCGAAACATCGACAACATCGACAATATCGACAACACTCCTGCCCCGAGCACGCTGCTGCTGCGTGCCCGGGCGCTCACTGCTGGCCAGTATGGACGTCAGCCAGAACAGCCTTGCAGTCATCGCCGCCGCCGCACATGTCCTAGTCACGGGGCGGCCGCCAACAAACGGAAGAGGCATCCTCACGAGACGGGCCGCCAACATCCCCAGCAACCAGAACGCCCTCCTAGAGGAGGATGCGGCATGGGTCGGGAACCTCAGCAAGCCCGGCATCGTCTTCAAGGCCGTGCCAGATCAGGTGCTGAACCAGCTCCAGCGGCGGGCTCAGGCGCAGGGGTCGCCGCCTCCGAGCAACTCTCAAAAGGCAGCCGCCCGCCGCTCGCAGTCGACGGCATCCATGCCCGCATCCGCACCAGAAGCCGCACCAGCTAAGGTGGTAAACACCCCCACAGCATACGCTGCGGCGGTGTCCCTAAGTCACTCCGCACCTCCTGCAACACCCAGGAGAGGTTTCCGACCAGCCGAGGCACCCTTTGAAGTCGCAGCTCGTGAGGCAAGTGTTTCTCGCACAACCACCAGGGCCTTGAAACAGACTACGAGCCCGGGTATTTCCCAGGCCGTTTGCACAGCGCCTACGGCCGCAAAGGGCCCAGTGGCGTCATCACTGTGTGTACCTGCATCATCTCCCCCCCCTATCAGCGTCTCGGCCTCCACCGCGCCTGCTCTTCCGGCTTTGCCATTTCCTCCGCAGCCCACGCAAGCTTCTGTCGATTCTTCTCCCCCACTCGCAAGGCATTCGACAGTCCCAGAGAGCACAGGAAAGCTCGCAGCGATTCGGCAGCGTACCACAGACCCAGAGCCCAGAGCCAACTCGGAAATTCCAGCAACGCCCGAGAGCGAGCTTCCTGAGCATGGCCACCAATATCAGACGGACGCAGGCTATGAATCGGCTGAATGGGGCAGCCAACTTCTAGACGACGACGAGGATGACGGAGTGGGCGTGGAGGAGGAGCCGTCCAAAGAAGAGCAGCAGCTCCCACAAATGAACCACGCGCACGTTCCACCCCTCCAGGTGGTGATACCTACACCAGCTCGCCCCGTGTACCATGGAATGTCCCCAGATCTAAGCACCAGCCCTGTCGGAGGCCTCGAAGTCCAGCTGCCCAATGCACTGCACACGTTGTCACAGCATGTTTCCCCGCACGTTTCCCAGCAAGCGGGCCCGCCAGCGCTCCGGAATGCAGGCATGGCGACACCCACTCCAAGGCCCGCCCAGATCACCAAGAGTGCGCTGGGCAGCTTTGAATGCCATCAATGGAGCAGCCCGTCACCAATGCTGTCACGGCAGCTCCGGCGCCAGCAATTATCGCAGAACCCGCTGAGACAACAGAAAATGGACCGACCAGAACGTTCCCCGACCAGTGACGTTGCCTCGGCCGCAGGTAGCATAGACAGCGGCATGGAAACCAAAAACCTCTCGGTCGCAGAGAAAGTCGTCGCACGACCAATGCGGCGGCGGCTTATGAAGGCACCAGTATTCCCTGACCTCAGGAAACTGAAGGCCCCTATGCCTGAAAAGCCCCTGGGGGAAGCAGCGAGCCTCGACAGCAGCGCATCCTCGAGCACAAGCTCGTCACCGTCCGTGAGCCGTCCGCAAGTGGAAAGCACCAGTGTAGACGTTCTAGAACCATTAACGAGCCCGGCGCCCTCGCCAAACCCGAAATCAGCAATCCCCAGCCCCGGGAATCGCCACCACGGCAGCGTTCCAGGGACGCCGTCCACAGAGGTACCCATGGTAGAGACGTCCGTGGATGCAGCACCTGCTAGGAATACGGACACCACCCCCCCAGCCGAACGAAAGCAGTCACCAAATGCTAGCCAGGCGAGCGAAGCTGACCAGGGCCCGAAGAAATCGCCGTCCCCGGCCCCAGCCCATACCTGGATGCTACCCTTCGAAACATTCACATTGACCTACCCAGACTACAAGGGGGATGTCGAGGACTTCTTGCGCGCATGCTACTGTCTGCAGGGGATTGCAAAGGCCGGCTCGCTGGCCAGCTTCCTCTTTGATGACGTTGTCCGCAGCTACCTGGACTTTATAGATTACATTCAGGACGACACCTCTGGTGCGCCGCTGAACCTCCTCCAGTGGTACTTCCAGCACGCGGATGCGCTGCACTACAACAAAAATGTCGTCACCAAGGACAACGTGGAGGCCATTCTCAGGGCGTACCCGGAGAAGCTGCAGTCGATCCGACAGATAACACATGACGCCGACGCAGCCCTCAACAAGAACAGCCGACGCTTCGCCAATTCAGCAGCGGCAGCAGTGGCGACACCGGCGCCGGCAGCCGCCTGGGGACCCAGCCAGCCAGCCACGCAGGACAGCATCCCGCCGGGCCGCCGCCTACCCGATGAGCCGATGCACAGCTTCAGCCAGGACGACGGCACCACGCAGTCGAACTCGCTCTTGCACTTGTCGGTCCTGAGAGGATCGGGCAGCACGGGCGACAGCACGTGGCCGCACGGCCAACCCAGCAGCCCTGCGCCGCAGACGCTTTACGGTGGGAACCTCACGGACGGCGACCTGAGCCAGAGTCAGGCCATGAGCCAGGATCGGAGCCAAGGCGACCAGAGCCAGCTGCTGTTTCAGCGCCCCGCCGCGATGCCTTCATCCGGGCAGCCGATGGCGGGCTCGCCTCTCGAGCTTCCGAGCTCACCGATCCCGACCGGCGCCATCCCGATGGGCATGGACAAGATCGGCTATATGCTGCAGTCGCCTGCTCCACCGTCAGGGGTGCATATACCGACACAGCGGGGCGGCGGCACGCCCGCATCCATTGACAACGTGCTCAACTGGTCGATTGACGATGAAGAAGGCATAGCAGAGACGCCAGCCAAGAGCACCGCCAGCCGCAAGCGGAGCCGTGAAGAACCGCCGCCGTCGGCCGCGGCGGCGGCGCGTCCAACTTTGGTTCGTGACGCTAGGGAAAGGGAGGAGGCCGTCCAAATCGACGATGACGACGACGACGATGACGACGAGATCTCCTGTCTGAGCATACAATCCGCTGCAGAGGCGAGGCGGACGCCCATGTTGTCGGCCCCCGCCAACAAAGAACAGCGCCGGGTTACGCTCGCTGCGGCCGACATTGGCATGCTGGCGGCGAGACAGGCTTCCGATGCGGGGGCGGCGAACCCTGCGGCCGGATCAACCGCGGCGGCGGCAGCCTTGGGCGAGCCACCGAGAAAGAAGAGGAAGCCGACGGCCAAGGGCAAAGGAGGTAGAAAGTCCTTCTCCCTCGAAAAACTATCCGAGTTCCTGCGGAAGAAGGCCGAAGAGATGGGCCCCGGGAAGAAACCGTGGATGGTTTGACGTGGGTGCTTCTTTTCCTCTCTTTTTTATTTTTTTATTTTCTTACTTTTCAAACAAGGGAAACCCAAAGCATTCCAAAGTTCATGAAGTCTGGTACGACGTGTATGGCCTCGGGCGTTTTATTGATTTGCCGAAAACCCTGGCGCTCCGTGGTGGTTGGCGCTCCGTGGTGGTTCTTTTTCCTCCTTTTTATTTGCTTTTTTCTTTTATCCCCCATCTCTTTAAGCTTCATCACGCCTGCCTATGCAGGGTTGCAGATATACCAGAAGCAAAAATGGGTTGTGAAATGGCCCTGCCATTTTTCTGTCCTGGCCACAAACAATGGAATGCCATTTCTAGGTCTCATGTCGTGTGCGTCGTGAGCTAAACAAAATATCGTACAAGGTCTCTGCCGGCCTCCCCTAATGGTGGTCCTTGCCGCAGCCTACGGCGTCCGACGCCGTCTTCGTGTTGGCCGCCTCCTTGGCCGCCTCCTCCTCGGGCGTCATCGTGCGCAGCTGCAGCGCGTGGATGCCGCCGTCCCGCTTCATCTCGTCGTCCAGAAGCGCATACACCATGCGGTGCCGTGCAGGCTGCCGCTTCGCCTGGAACGCCTCGGTCGTGATCACCAGCCGGAAGTGCGTCTCGCCGGACTGCACACGGTCGGCCATGGCGGCGTGGTGCGCGTGGAGGTGGGAGTCGTTGAAGATGTCGAGGCGTGTCGGGTTGAGGGGGGCGAGCTGTGGCCGGAAGGCAGTGTTAGAATACGATCTGCAGAGGAAACGAGAGCCCCTCTTGCAGGGGCAGACCATCACACCGCCGCCAGTACTACGTACCCTCTCCCGGATCAGGTCCTCGACGGGCGAGGCCGTGGCGTTGGGCTGCTGCGCCATGGTGGCCAGGGAGCGGAGGCCGAGCAGACGGCGGGGCGCCACTCGGGCCAGCATAGGACAGTGGAAAGTGGCGGCGGCGGCGGCGGGGCGGGGGAGGAGTGGTGTCCGGTTGGGTGAATGCGGGAGCCTTGGTTGTGAAGGGTGTGTCGGGCGGAGTTGTGAGAAGTGCGTTTTGGATCTCATTATGACGCTGACAAAACGAACCACCAGCAGACGATTTGGGGCTATTTTTTTTCTTAGCGGGGGAGTCTATGCATAAACCGGGGAGGGGGGTGTGCTACCAGTCCCCCTGTAATATACGGCAAAAGAAGAAGGCGGCGCGAACCAGTTGAGAGCTCCTTCCTCTCGCAGCATGCCCATGCATGTAGCTGTCTCTCCTGCCCAACTCTTGCCTTCCCTGCTCATCTACGGTCAACCGCGGCCGTCCAGAAGAACCATTGCGGGTCTCTGGCCCCGGTGACGGCACTTCCCCACTTTGCGCGCTGCGACTGACTTGCACCTTCCGGCCGGGGCGACTCAACCTCTTGCCCAATCACGGCAGCCAATTGCAGGCTGGTCTTCGTCTTCGTTTGCTCTTTCCCCTCTGCCCTGTGCACCTTCCCGGCTTTACAACCTCGCCTTGTTGCTGCCGGCCCCCAGCATTAACACAACGATCTCGCACGTCTGCCGCACCTTCCCCCCTCCAAGGCCCTCTTGCCAAGCCCTCCCGCACGTGCCTTAGCTCCAGCAGAGACACGGACTGGACCGCACGCTGTTCCCCATTGCATCCGAGAAGCGTCCACAACCTCTTGTTCGGTGTCACCCGCAAAACACCCCCCCCCCCCCAACCCCGGTATTGATTGTCGGACAATACCGCTGATTGGATCTTTTTTCTCCCCTGGCTCTTCTTCCTTTTCCATTTTTACCTTTTGGGTATTTACTGTCTTTATAGTGTCTTGTTATGCGGCGTTATTTGAGCAGTCGGTCCGGCCACGCCTCTGGCTTTTTCTCTTCCTTGCGGTGCTCGCTGTCGTCGCCGCCGTCTTCGTTCTCTGGTTCTTGTTCCTCGTCTCTGCTTCCATCTGCCTCTCCGCTCTTGTCCTCCGCCAGGCCAACCGCCCTTCTGCCGCCTGCCGCTGCCGTGCCCGTCCTCGCCCGCTGCTTCGCTGCCATGGCGCCCACTCTGCCGCGGCTCCCCGTCTTCGAGGCCATTGCCCAGCATGATCCCGAGTCCACAGTCGTCGTCCACTCGCTCTCCGGCAGACGCTTTCGGTACGGTGAGCTTCTTGGCGATGTCCGCAAGGCCCGGGACCTCATGCTCGCAGCCGCCGGCAAGACCAGCCTCGACGGCGAGCGCGTAGCCTACATGGTTGAAAATAGCTATGACTACGTCGGTGAGTGGTCCGTCTGTTGTGTATGCCCACACGGCTTTGTCTTGGCTTTTTTTTTACACAGGCGTGGCTAACAGCCCAACGTCAAGTAACGCTGCTTGCAATCCTTGCCGCTCGGGCAATCGCGGTCCCCCTCTCGCCCGCTTTCCCCATCCCTGAGCTCCAGTACATTGTCGACCACAGCGAGGCTCTGCTTGTGGTGGCTTCCCCTAGATTCGATGCCAAGGCCAGGGAGCTTCTAGCCTCCGAGCTTGTGTCCAAGCCCACGCATGTGGCCCTGGCCAAACATCTCGGCGGCAGCCTGCACGAAAAGGTCGAGCTGGACGACGGCCAAGATGCAGGCAAAACAGGCATGATGCTGTACACGTCAGGGACCACGAACCGACCGGTACGCCTCCTAGCTGGCAATCCCCCCCCCCCTCCCGCCCTCCGCTGTTAACGCTTCTCCCAGAAAGGTGTTTTGCTCCCAGAGCGCGTCATGACGGCACAGGCGCGGTCACTCCAGAAGGCATGGGAGTACGCCGCATCAGACCACATTCTCCACGTTCTTCCCCTGCACCACATCCATGGCACCATCAACGCTCTCTACACGCCGCTCTTCTCCGGAAGCGCCATTGAATTCCTCTTCCCATTCAATGCCGATGCCGTGTGGCGCCGCTTTGCGGCGCCGTTTCTGTCGCTAGAAAAAGCAAGCGGCGCCAAGAGCAGCAGCAGCAGCGTCAGCGGCACCGCCACGTCGGAGGGGCAGGAAATCGTCACGTTCTTTACAGCCGTCCCCACCGTCTACAGCCGTCTGCTCGCCACGCACAAGGAGCTCGACCCCGAGCTGCAAAGGGCCACCCGAGAAGCCATTTCCCCAGCCCACCTGCGTCTGAGCATTTCCGGATCGGCTGCCCTCCCCACGCCCGTCAAGCAGGCCTGGGCCGACCTGTCCCAGGGCAACGTGCTGCTCGAGCGCTTCGGCATGACCGAGGTCGGCATGGCGCTGTCGTGCGGCCTCGACGTCGCCCATCGTGTGGACGGAAGTGTCGGCTGGCCTCTTCCCTCGGTGGAGGCGCGCCTCGTGGACATGGACACGGGCGCCGTGATTGAGCCGGGCGAGGAGGCGGACAGCGACGGCCGCGAACGGGCCGGCGAGATCCAGCTGCGCGGCCCCACCATCTTTGCCGCCTACTGGCGCAACCCCGCGGCGACGGCGAGCGAGTTTGCCGCCGCCGCCGAGGGCGACGCGAACACGCAGCCGTGGTTCAAGACGGGCGATGTGGCCGTGCGGCGCCAGGTCGAGGGCGTGGACACGGTCGCGGCCGGCAGCAAGGATGCGGTCGCCGCGCGCCCCTCGCAGGACTGGGCCGGTGCGCGCGCCATGTACTTTATCCTCGGCCGCCGCAGCGCCGACATTATCAAGTCGGGCGGCGAGAAGGTGTCGGCGCTCGAGGTCGAGCGCGAGCTGCTGTCGCTGCCCCTGGTGGCCGAGGCGGCGGTCGTTGCCGTGCCGTCGGGCAAGTGGGGCCACAAGGTCGGCGCCGTCGTGGTGCTGCAGACCAAGGGCGAGCACGCCGTGGCCACGTGGTCGGCGATGGACATGCGGCGCGCGCTCAAGAGCCGGCTGGCCAACTACAAGCTGCCGCAGGTGCTGCGCGTGGTGGACAGCATCCCGCGCAACGCCATGGGCAAGATCAACAAGAAGCAGCTGGTGGCAGCCGTGTTCAGCGACGACTTTAGCGGAGACGAGGCGCCGCCGCCAGCAGCCAAGGCCGCCAAGCCGGCCGCCGGGGAAGACCGGCCGCCCAAGCGGCCCAAGGTGTGATGCTCTGGTTTAGTAACATGAGGCAAGGCCTATTTTTATTTTTTAATGCGTAAAATAATGGGGGCTTGATTCTGCGGGTGGGCGGCATATACAATAAAAACAAAAATGAGCACATTACGAGACAGAACAGGCGAGAGAGGTGGCGTTCATCGACCTTGTCAAGCCAACATCGGCGGCCCTCACAAGATAGCTTTGCACGCATCCCAGAAACTTTGTCTTATTATTTCATTTTATTTCTGGATAATGTGCTGTTGTTGCGTGTCTCCTAATATCTTGTCCCAGGCAGTCCTGGGGGGCTTGAGCTCCCATAAAAGAGAGAGAGGGCGCAGCACCTTCAAAACCGTCCTATTGTTTCTCCCATCGGTATCCCATACTTGTCGCTAACCCGGCCGGCTCTGCTGGCTGTGAGACCATCTTCGTGGAAACAGCCGGGCACCATGCTCTCCACGAACAGGGCCTTGCATCCCATGACGGCCGGCCTTCTTCGAAAATCCACCCCATCTAAACGACAATGTTTTTTTTTCTCCCTTCAGAAACATACGTGATAAGAGCCCTTGAAAAATGAACCTGTAAAAAATCAAACGCGCCCAGATAATTAACAGAACATGACAAGACAAAGAGGATGCTGATAAGGTGGTGCTAGCTGATATTGGGGTTCTCTCTCCGTGCCGGAAACAAGGGTATACAGCGCATGGGAGTATGCACGGTCCGAACCCTTGGCCTTGACGCAAGGCAGAGGTACGGAGCAAGAAAAAAAAGAACAGCCCTTCTCCCCTTGTCTTTCTCTCTTTCCGCGCCTCGCATCCTCTCTCGAATTACACAATCATCTTCGCCTTGGCCCTTGTGCTGCCGCTATGTTGCGCGTCGAGATGCCCGGAGAACTCGAGCTGTTCGCTGGTGGGCACCTTCAGCACCTCCTTGAAGCGGCGGCCGATGGCCATGAGGATATCCCTGGCCTTCTCCGGGGAACGGCCCTTTCCACCGGCCGTGTCGCCGTCACCACGGCCGGGGATAGACTTGCCGATGGTGCGGGTCCACACGCCGACACGGAAAAAGGCCTTGCGCACGTTGACGACGACACCCATGACCTCGTCGTCGTCCTCGCCCTCGAGGGTCTCGCCGATGGCAGCCAGCATCGTATGCAGCCACAGCTCGTCGATGTCCATGTTGCGCTTGTCGCGGAATGAGTACGACCACTTGCCACCGTGCTTGTTCTGCGCATCCTCCCACTCCGGGCGGACGCCGGCTTTGAAGAGGTGGTAATCGGACTTGAGGGCCAGCTCCGAGACCGAGGCAATGTTGTTCTGGGACAGCAGGGTTAGAGGCTGAACGTGGGGTGATGTTGGAACGCCCAAGAAAGGGAATGGGGTGTAGGCAGAGCGGAAGGAGGGAAAAGAAACATACATAAATACCCCAGAACTCCTCGACAGAGTTGAAGGTGATAACTTCTTTCAGTAAGTCGTTCCAGTTGTCGCCCTATTGTCTCCTGTTAGCATGGTCTCCGCCAGAACCAGAAGTAGCCGCCCACCGCCCAAAACATATTCTACCTTTCCGCTTGCTGGCTTCGTGAACCACAGGGTCCATGTGTGCATCAGAGGGTGCTTGACGGTGAAGTTCTCCTTGTCGTGAAAGACCGTGATGTCCTCGGCCTTCTTGGCGTCGGACGACACAGTAGGGACATTGCCGCCATCGGGGGAGATGGGGATCGTGGTGAGATCGACCTGTGCTTCAGCCATGGTGTCGGATGGATCTGAGAGTAGCTTCGGGTTGGGAGAGAGAGAGAGAGAGAGAGAGAGAGAGAGAGAGAGAGAGAGAGAGAGGAGTCGAAGAATCGGCCGCAGAAAAAGATTCGTTCGAGATTCGTGTCGCCAGAAGAACAAAAGGCGACCGTGATGAAGCGGCTGAAAAGTTGGGGGGAACGATCTGTGGCAAAGCGTAGATCAGGGGCGAGCAAAAAACCGAGGTCAAGATGACGAACGAGGTGGATGTCAAGGAGGCAGCGTAGTTGGGCGAGGTGAAGGAGGAGAGAGAGAGAGATAGAGAGATGGGCGACGCTGGGGCGAGTTGGCGATGGGGGTGTTCCGGCACGCAGTACGGGAGTGCGACAACGAGGCAGGCGCGAAGAATGGACGCAGGAGGGGGTTGTCTTCCTCGTCGGTTTTCCAGGCAGGAGCGGTTTGGGAGGAGGAGGAGGAAGGAGCGATCGATTCGAAACCGTGGGGGAGGGGGGAGAAAAAGATTTCGGCGGCCGCCTCAATTATGTAGGTGAATTATTATATAATCCGGGAGAGAGCACTGACTGTTGCGCCGGGCAAGAGTCAACGAGGATGCGATGGGGTTCTGTGTGGAGGGAGCAAGAAGGCGTATGCAGGCGGGATGTGATGGGTTGAGGAAAAAGGCGTTAAAATTTAAAGATTTAAAAAAAACTAAATGCTCGCGTCGATTAAAATAAAACACGCCCGCAAAACCTTTGGCGCCTATCGCTGACGAGGTGGACAGACGGGGTGTTTCGGCCTTACATATAAGGCACTAATGGTCAGGACAGGAAGTTTGTCACTACCAACACGATTAGTGACGATTAGTGGGACCATGCCTCGTTGTCGCTTCGGTGTGCTGGTTGTGTTTGTGCTCAGAACTTATGAAACGACAGAACCCGAAGCTGGCGCTGTGAGCTTCTGATTGCTGTTGGTTTTTTAAAGTATTTTATATTAAATAAATGAACAGTTTAATGTCAAATCCGAAAAATAAGTCGCTCACTTTGTGACAGAATTAAAAAATAAAACACAAAAACCCGAAAATAAATCAAATAGAGGGAGAGCGTGTGACAGAAAACAGAAAAGAAACCTCAAATTATAACATTTTTACTCATCAACCTTGCCGTCACTTTCTACAGCCATTTTTTGCCCTGCCGCCCCGGGCACACTTAGATTGGATTGCCTATTGCGTCCCAACAGAGGCAGGGATGAAGGTAGACCCTTGATGCCATTCTTTGTTGTTGGCACCCCCTTTCTGGGCACATTGGGTTGGGCGGCCATCATCTGCAAACGACACGCAGCAGCAGGGGCTGCCATGGCCAGACAAAGGGCCTGAAATGAGCAGCCGTTCTTGGAAAAGCGTGACGGCAGCTGAGTGCAATAAGAGACGTAGAGTTCCCATCTGGAAAGGGGGAGGCCCCGGATGGTTCTCAAGGGAGCTACGTAAAGCGCTCTGGAAGACGACACAGTTTACAGACCGTGCAAGACGATCATCTGCAGTTCACGACAGCCCCAGACACACGACACACACGCACTCAAAGCTCCGCCTTTGCAATGACAAGCCACGGCCAATGGGCGACGAACGGCGCCGCGGGCGTGGAGAGCCGGGACGTCAACCCAGACCCGGAGCGGTACCAGAAGCGGCCGGGGCCGACGTTCAACAGCACGACTGCCGAGACGCTGGGCATCATTGAGAGCTGGTGGGAGCCGCGCGAGGAGGAGGAGAGGCAGGATGGGGAGGATGGCGCAGACGGCGGCCACCCGAGCCTCAAGCCGCTGTCGCTGCCACGCGACCTCCGTGGCTACCAGCCCCTGCGCCTCTGGTTCGGGCTGCCGCACCCGACCAACGAGATGACCGACGACTGGTTCGAGGTGCTCTTCACAGCAGTGCACGAGCTGGTCGACGACTTTGCCGAGTCGTGCTTCGGCGAGATCCGTGCGGCCCGCAGACCGGACGCCACGGGCGGCGGAGCTGACAGTCCCTGGGCCGACCCGGCCCTGCCGTCGGCCTTTGTCCTCTACGCCAGCGACATTGCGCGCAAGGACAACCACGACGGCGGCTGGGACGCGCTGCTGGCCGATCCGCAGCAGCGCGCGTATGTCGTCCACGGCGTGCTGGCGAAGCTGCTCGACGAGCACGTCTTCTCGGCGCTGCTGTTCGGCGGCACCGCGGACCAGAGGGACGCGCTGTCCCAATGGGACCGGATCATGCTCAAGGAAGAGGGTAGGCACGCACCCAGGACTTGATCAGACGGACGCCTGCGTGCTGTCGCGTTGCTGACCATACCAACAGGCTACCAGCGCAAGTTCAAGCGCTGCGAAGAGGTCCAGTACTTCCTCGGCGGCAAAACGCTGACACCGTTCTTCTGGGCCGACGTCGACACCCTGACGGCCCAGGCTGCCCAGCTGCTGCTGCCCCTGCTGAACCAGCAGCGCGCAGCGGACGCGTCCCCCGAGGCCGCGGCCGCGGTCCCGGGCCTGCCCACGCTGTACCAGCGCCTGCACGACATTGTCGCGCTTGCCGGCTACGCGTCCCTCTGCATGGCCTGGTCCACCAGCATCTTCCAGGTCGAGTTTCCCGAGCTCGGCCAGATGTGGGACATTGACCAGGAGCGCGAGGGCGACGAACACGTGTACAACGTGTCGCTGGCCCGCGCCCTGGAAGCCGACCGCGAAGAACGGGAGTCGGCGAGCGTGCGCGACGCGGGCGACGCGGGAGACGCCGCCGGGGGCAAGGGCGGGACGACGCCCCTCCGCGTGGCCAAGGTCAAGATCGTGCTCTGGCCGCGCATCACCCGCTACAAGCCGCACTGGGACAGCCGCCGCACGGCCCTGCGCAGCGCCACGCGCACCGTCCTGACCAAGAGCCGCAATGCCTACTACAGCGGGCGCGCGCGCGACGCCCCCGAGGACGCCGAGGACCAGCCGGACCTGCACACGCACGTGGCCACGGTGCGCACCGCGCACCGCCGCGAGGAGTTGGCCTATCTCATGCGACTCGACATGGGCGCCTGGCTGCTCATCGCTGTGGTCGCCAGCATCGTGTTTTGCGTGTGCACCGACGCCCTGGGCTTCCGTACGAGGCTGTGGGTGCTGCGGGGGATGCTGGAGGGCCCGGGCGAAGAGCGCCACCCTCTGCACTGGCATAAATAGACGTTGTGACGCTGTGCTCGCTGTCGATGTCCTTGGCCATGTTCCTGGAGTCCCGAGGGCGGCACGGCCGAGCTGTGGGTGTGTATCTGAACTGTTTAGGACAGGGAGTGTTTCGTTGATGGGAGCATGGGTTGTCGAGGATAGTGTTACTAGTGGTTTTATAGTATATTAATCAATCTCTTAACGGCACTGAGGCGACGGGGCGGGGAGCAGACCCACTGAAAAGTTGTTGGAAAAGCCGGCAGAAAAAAAAGTTCGTCTCCTCTCCTTGGCCGCCATTGTCACCAGCAACCAAAACCAGCCGTTCCCTCCGCCTTTGTGTTTTTGTTTTGCGACGACGTCCTCTGCGCAAACTGCGCATCTTCTCTGGCACCGCCGGCCATGAACTCTCAATAAGAGGGAAGAACCTCCTTTCTACCTTTCCCCTCGCGGCGTTTCCCCACCAATGGACGCCAGCCGCCTCCTCAAGTCGCAAGGCTGGCGCGGCCTCGGCCACACCCTCCATCCCACGGACGACGCTACGGGTCTCGCGCGGCCGCTGCTGCTGTCACGCAAAGACGACCGCCAGGGCCTCGGCAGCGAGTCGGTGCACCAGAGGGCTGCCGCCACGGACCAGTGGTGGCTTGACGCCTTTGACCAGCAGCTGAAGAACCTCAACACGCCTGGCGGCAGCAGCGGGACGGCGACGCCGACAAGTGGGCCAACGAAGCTGGAGATGCTCTATGGCAACCAGGGCGCCAACAAGTACCGCGGGGCCTACGGGCTGTACGCCAGCTTTGTTCGCGGCGGCAGGATGGAGGGCACGCTGACCGAGACGGAGGGGGTGGCGACGGCGGCGACGACGACGACGACGACGACGACGACGACGACGACGACGACTAGCACGTCGACGAGCGCGGACGAAGCCAGCACGGTGGAGACGACGCCGGAGCGCGAGCCCAAGGAACTGAATCCCGACAAAAAGCGGAAGCGGCCCGTCGTCGACGACGAGGACGAGGATGACGAGCAGCGACGGAGACGAGAAAAGAAGGAAAGGAAACGGAGAAAGGCGGCCGAAAAGGCGGACAAGGCGGAAAAGAAGGCGACAGAAAAGGACGAGAAGAAGAAACTGAAAAAGGCGCAGAAGACGGCGGCCAAGAGGCTGGCCAAGGATGAAGAGAAGCAGAGGCGGAAAGACGAAAAGAGGCAGGAAGCGCTCCGGAGAAAGGAGGAACGACAACGGCAAAGGGCCTGGAGGGAAGAGGATGGCGGCGCTGGGGTGCAGGAGACGAAAGAGGAGCGCAGGAGACGGCGCGAGGCAAGGCATGTCGAGAAGGAAGCCAAGGTGGCCAGGAGAGAGGCGAAGGCGGCGAAGAAGAAGGCCTTATGAGTCGATGGAGGATGATGCGTTCTCTCTCTCTCTCTCTATCTCTCTCTTTATCCATGTTCATCTTTGGGAAAGCTTCTTTGGGTTGTTTTAAGCGATGCATGTTATACGGCATTGGATTTGCAAAAGCGCGGTTTGGGGGCCTTTTCTTCGTTTTCCTTTCTGGACATACAGCAGACATTGGGTATTATTTGCTACACAAAAAAAACAGAGCCTGGACGGCTCTGCGGAGTATGAATACAACTTATCATGATTCGACGCGCCCACTGAAAAAACGTCTCATGGCAGAAATCGGACAGATCGCCGCACATACGTGCACGCACGTACGCACAACACAACAAGCCAGGCACCGGCTCAAGAGGCTGCGTGATTTCACAGCTGCTTCGGCAGAGTCCCTGGCTGCCCCGTCAGCAGCCACGGCCGCCGGTCCCAGAAGTCGTCCTTGATAATGTCCATGTGCTCGACGGTGATCCGTGCCTTTGCACGCCGCTTCTTGTCGCTCTCGGCCTTGGACTTTGACAGCGCCGGCGGCGCGGCCAGCGTCTCGGCGGCCTCGGCGGCCTCGGCGGCCTCGGCTGCGCTGTGGCTTGCCGGGTCGACGAGTTCGTACTGGAAGATCGGTGAGCGAGAGGGACCAGGCCATATTTCAGAACCGTGCAGACAGAGAAGCAAACGCGGAGGGAAAGGGAGAAGAGGAGGGGCGCATGAGGCGGTGCTTCTTTTTAACATACATCTCGAAACACGACGCTGCCCTTTTTGAACATTTCCGGCTCGTTGTTGTAGTTGATCTGGAAGCGCGAGAACAGGATCTCGTTCTTGTCGGCAGAAAACGTGCCCTGGAGGGTTTGAGGGCTGTCAGCAGGGCGAGGCTGGTAGGCCGGCGGGCTGCCCCAGCACTCTTGACGTCGCAAGGGGGGACGGCGCGTGCGCACTCACCTTCAGCAGCTCTGTCGCCTCCACGCTGTCGAGGCCGCCTTTTTGCACGAGTGCCCAGAAGGTAGTGTTGTAGAGATTGTTTATGTGGCCTGGGGCTCCGTCAGCATGGGTGCAGCGCGCAACGCCTCCTTCGCCCCGTCTGTCGGCCGAATGGGATCTCGGCCGCCCGTCGACTTACAGTCCACCTGGCGCCAGCTGAGGTAGTCCCGCAGGTTCTGCACGCTCGGGTAGCAGACGGCGCGGCCGTCAAACGTCGGCAGCAGCGGGGGCGCCAGCGGGGTTTCGTCGACGCCGGAAAAGACGGTCGGCCACAGGTGCACGTAAAAGGCGGTAAACGTCGACACGACGGTGGACACCAGCTTGCTCGCGCGCCGCTCAAACAGCTGGCACGTCCGGTGGAAGACGAAGCTGTACTCGTCGCTGACGCCGTAGGCCAGCACGATGTCCGGCAGGTCGGCCACGACAGCCTTGGCGGCGGCATTCATCAGGTCGATGGCGCGCTTGTCGTTTGGCTTCTCAAACCCATATCTGGCACAGAGCCTGCCGGGCAGGGGAAAGGAGGAAAGGAAGAAAGAACAAGGATCAGCAAGGGGGGTCCGCACAGCTGCACCGCTGCACCGCTGCACCGCTGCACCGCTGCACCGCAACAATCCCGGACTCCGAGAAGCCGACAGACTCACTTGGTGAACCCCCGGCCATCGATGCGCACGACTATCCAGGTATTGGGGAGCAGGGCGTCGGGCTGCTCGAACAACCGCACATACTCGTACCTGGTTGTTGTCGGGGAAAAGTCAGCAACGAGAGCCAGCGGCGGTCTGGTGATCCGGATTGGGCGATTGGGGAGTCTCACTTTGAGTTGGCCATGGTCCGATGCTGCCCTGGCGGTTGTTGCGTCGCTTGATGCGCGGGTCGTCAGGGTGTTGGAAGAGAGCAGACCGGCAGTGCGAGGTGAGCAGGGCGGGCGGGGGGGAAGCGGGTTACCAGCAAGAGGAGGGTGTCACACCCGCCAGGTGGCGCCCGGCCAGCCTTGTGCTTTGGCGGAGGGATGCCGGCGCTAGCCGGAATCTGTGGGGAATTAGGCCAATGAGGGGCCTGCATTGGCCCCTAGAAAAACACGGCTGTCCCCTCTGTAGCTCTGCATCGCCGCGTAAAAACCACCCCCACGCAAGTCGCCAAAATATCCGGCCTCATCTTCGACAGGACGCCACACGCACAGACTCACGCGCGCCCCTGACGGCATTCCATCCTGTCCTCGCGCATGGGCTTTGCCTGTCGATTGCCGGCCGCCAACCATCCCCCCCCCCGCCATGAACCTCCTCCTCTCCGAAGACTACCTGCTCCAGGACTACCCCGAAAACATCACCAACACCATCCGCTCGGGCCATGCCACCTGCCTGCGCTTCAACCGCAAGGGCGACTACCTTGCGTCGGGGCGCGTCGACGGCACCGTCGTCGTGTGGGACCTCGACACCATGGGCGTCGCGCGCAAGCTGCGCGGCCACTCGCGCAGCATCTCGTCGCTCAGCTGGTCGCGCTGCGGGCGCTACCTGCTGTCGGCGTGCCAGGGCTGGAAGGCCATCCTGTGGGACCTGCGCGACGGCCGCAGGCACCGCGAGGTGCGCTTCAATGCGCCCGTGTACATTGCCGAGCTGCACCCCTGGACGGTGACGCACTTTGTTGCCTCCATCTACGAGGACCAGGCGTTCCTGGTGGACGTCACCGACGCCGTCGACGTCAAGCACGCGCTGCCGGCGCGGCCCAAGCGGCCGCACACGGACGACGCGGCGCAGCGCGACAAGTGGGCCAAGGAGGACGCCAAGCAGATGACCACGGTGACGATCTACGCGGCGTCGGGCAGCCACATCCTGTCGGCGACGAGCAAGGGGTGGATCAACATCATCGACGCGGCGACGCTGGACGTCATCTTCTCGAAAAAGGCCTGCGGCAGCGTGGTGACGACGATGCGTCTCAACGGCTCGGGCAAGATCCTGCTGGCCAACTCGCAGGACCGCATCATCCGGTCCCTGCACATGCCCGACCTCGCGAGCCCCGACCTCGACCCGGACACGATCCAGCTGCGCGAGGAGCACAAGTTCCAGGACGTCGTCAACCGGCTGTCGTGGAACCACATTGCGCTCAGCCCGACGGCCGAGTACGTGTCGGCGTCCACGTACAACAACCACGAGCTCTACATCTGGGAGCGCAACCACGGCTCGCTCGTGCGCATGCTCGAGGGCCCCAAGGAGGAGCAGGGCGTCATCGAGTGGCACCCGCACCGCGCGCTGCTGGCCGCGTGCGGCCTGGAGACGGGCCGCATCAACATCTGGTCGGTCACGAGCCCGCAGAAGTGGTCGGCCCTGGCGCCCGACTTTGCCGAGGTCGAGGAGAACGAGATCTACGTGGAGCGCGAGGACGAGTTTGACGTGCACCCGCAGGAAGAGATCAACAAGCGGCGGCTGGACCTGGAGGACGAGGAGGTGGATGTGCTGACGGTGCAGCAGACGGACGAGGACCTGCTGGACGGCGCGTACGGCGCACACGGCGCACACGGCGCATACGGCGCGCGGTCTTCTTCTACGGCCGCCACGGCAAACCCGTCTGTCTTCCGCATGCCCATCCTCTACGATCTGGGCGAGTCAGACAGCGAGGAGGAGTTCATTGCCGTGTCGACGGGCACGATGCGGCGGCGGAGCCCGGGCGACAGCCAGAGCGTGGACCTCGACGCAGACAGCGCCGTCGCCGAGGAGCGCGTGGCGACGAGCACAAAGAAGACGACCGCCAAGGGAGGGCGCACAAGACGGAAGTAGAATGGCGGGGTGGGCGTTTGGGGAGAAGGGGGGGGGGGGGGGGGAAACGTTGGTACAGATGTCCTTTGTTTTCGTGCGTGTTCTTTTCTGTCTTTGCATTTGCGGCAAGCATCGGGACCAGGATGGGATGCTGTGATGGCATGGCGTTTGGCGGCCGGGTGCACTCTGGGAGCGGCATCAGGAGACTTTTGTTTGCATAGCCTTTTCTTTTCTTTTCTTCTCGTCCTCTGTTTGTCCTTGTTCCAAGAATGGCAGGAAAATAAATCGACGTGGTCAGCAAACGGCGCACAGCAGCAATGCTGGCATGTGCATGTCTCCCTTGGAAGCGTCCGCTCGGAACAGCGATCGGGATGGACAAAGGACGGCCCTCAACCAACAGCTGGTGGATCGCAGGCGTTTCCATTCGCGGACGTCTCAAGCGAACGCATCGAACAAAGGCGGTGCCGGATGGCGATGGCGTCTGTCCGGCGCATGGCGGGCCAAAGAACAGGGAGAACAGGGAGAACAGGGGAAACAGGGGCAAACGGCTGGCTGCCAATCAACAGTCTGCCCCCGGAGGCTCCTGCCTGTTCTCCGTATTGACTCACGCGGCGCACACCCCAGAGGCTGAGGGTGGCGTGGAAGGCCCGAGAGCCAACCAAGACCCGCGCCTGCCTGGCCTGTCCCCTTTCTTGCACGTGACGCGCGCCGGCCAGAACGGGGCGAGACCTGGCAAAAGGCGAAAAGGGGAGCTGCTAGGTCGCAACAGGCCTAGCCCGGTTTCTGGGAACACGGTCAAACCCCCAAAGGGAGCAGGAGCGAAGTTTTTCCTTGCCCTCTCGTCGCCGCCGGGCGCTGCTTTTTTTCGGCCTCGCTTTCTCTCTCACACCATCCTGCCGTCGCCATCGCCATCCCGCCTCCCCCCCCCTCGCCGACGTCCATCCGCCATCGAAAAGCGCGTCGTGCATCTCGAGCCGAGCGTGCCGTCTTCGTTTCGACATTGCGTTTGAGCTGCCGCGCGCGCAGTCCGCCTGGGATCCCTCGCAACCACCAGAGAGAGAGCGCCGACCGTGAAAAACGCGAAAAACACAAAAAACGAAATCACGAAATCACGAAATCACACACATCCCCCCTTCTTCCACGCCGCCGCGCTTTCTTCGACACGTTGGCGCCGCTTTCAGTTTCGCGTCGCCGGTGAGGCACGTCCGCTCCCTGTCGGGGCCCCGGGGGGTGTTTGCGCAGCTGTCGGGTGCGGACGCTGCTGTGTGGCTGTCCTGTGCGGTTTTGCGCGGTTGAGGCCATCGTCGTCGCCGTCGCCGTTCGTTCATTTCATCGAGGGACGTGCTCTTCTTGCTTTCTTGCTTTTCTCTTCTTCTCCCTCGTTTCCATCGTCGCCGACGCGTCCTCTTCGACGTCCTTCCGTCGTCCCTGTCCTTTACGCATCGTTCCTTCGACCTCACGCGTCTCGCTCTCCTTTTTTTTTCTCCTTCTCTCGACGTTCGCTTCTGAAACGATACGCGCTCGTCCACATCGCGCACCTCGACGGCCCGCATCCTCCTTTCCCCTCCTCCTTTCTCTGAGTCCCGGTCGCCTGTTCGGCTGTTGTCGCGCGCCGCGCCGCATCCACCGACACCATGGCGAACCTGTACTTTGCGCATTCCAGTGCGCCCCTCAAGACGATTGAGGAGATCCAGTTCGGCATGCTCTCGCCCGAGGAGATCAAGAACATGAGCGTTGCACACATCATCTACCCCGAGGCCATGGACGAGACCAAGACAAAGCCCCGCGACGGCGGTGTCAACGACCCCCTGCTCGGGTCTGTCGACCGCGGCTTCAAGTGCAAGACGTGTACCGAGAACATGTCCGAGTGCCCGGGCCATTTCGGCCACATCGAGCTGGCCAAACCTGTCTACCATCCTGGCTTCATCAAGAAGACCAAAAAGGTCCTCGAGATCGTCTGCCACAACTGCAGCATGGTGCTTGCCGACAGGGTTAGTAGTTCTTGAGAAGCCCCTCCCAGTCACCACAGTGGAACAATGCTTGCTTGGAACCACTGCTGGGCTGCTTTCTTCGAGTGTCTCTCTGCGGTCTGTGCTAATCCCGATTTTCTTTCTTCTTCTCCCCTCCCGTTCGTACAGAGCGATCCTGAGTTCTTGGCCGCTGTCAACACCCGCGACCCCAAGGCTCGGTTCCAGCGCGTCTGGGAGTGCTGCAAGAAGAAGAAGCGTTGCGAGAACGAGGTCAAGGCCGAGCAGGACGACGAGTTTGACCCTAACCCAGGCAGCAAGATTGGCAAGCAGCCGCCCCACAACCACGGCGGCTGCGGCAACACGCAGCCTGCCGTCCGCCAGGCCGGCCTGCAGCTGTGGGCGCACTACGAGATTGAGCGCGACGAGGGCGGCAAGGTGAAGGAGAAGAAGATGCTCACGGCCGAGATGGCGCTCAACATCATGCGCCGCATCGCCACCAGCGACATCCGCGACATGGGCCTGAACGTCGACTACGCCCGCCCCGAGTGGATGGTCATCACCGTCCTGCCCGTACCGCCGCCGCCCGTGCGCCCCTCCATTTCCATGGATGGCACCGGCAAGGGCATGCGCAACGAGGACGACTTGACGTTCAAGCTGGGTGACATTATCCGTGCCAACGCAAACGTCAAGCAGGCCATCAACGAGGGCTCGCCCGCACACATCTCCTCCGACTTCGAGCAGCTGCTGCAGTACCACGTCGCCACCTACATGGACAACGACATTGCCGCCATCCCGCGCGCCCTGCAAAAGAGCGGACGTCCCGTCAAGGCCATCCGTGCGCGCCTCAAGGGCAAGGAGGGTCGCCTGCGTGGCAACTTGATGGGCAAGCGTGTCGATTTCTCCGCCCGCACAGTCATCACAGGCGACGCCAACATTTCGCTCGACGAGGTCGGTGTGCCGCGGAGCATTGCCCGTACTCTGACGTACCCTGAGACCGTCACGCCGTACAACATCAGCCGGCTCCACCAGCTGGTGCAGAACGGCCCCAACGAGCACCCTGGCGCCAAGTACGTGATCCGCTCGGATGGCACGCGCATTGACCTGCGCCATCACCGGCGCGCTGGCCAGATCTCGCTGGAGTACGGCTGGAAGGTCGAGCGCCACCTGATCGATGGCGACTACATCATCTTCAACCGTCAGCCGTCGCTGCACAAGGAGTCCATGATGGGCCATCGCGTCCGCGTCATGCCATACTCCACATTCCGTCTGAACTTGTCGGTGACGTCGCCGTACAATGCCGATTTCGACGGTGACGAGATGAACCTGCACGTGCCCCAGACCGAGGAGACCCGTGCCGAGGTCAAGGAGCTGTGCATGGTGCCCCTCAACATCGTGTCGCCCCAGCGAAACGGACCGTTGATGGGCATCGTGCAAGACACGCTGGCTGGCGCGTACAAGCTGTGCCGGCGTGACGTGTTCCTCACCAAAGAGGAGGTCATGAACCTGATGCTCTGGGTGCCTGAGTGGGACGGCGTCATCCCGCAGCCCGCCATCGTCAAGCCTCGCCCCCGCTGGACCGGAAAGCAGATTATGAGTCTCGTCATTCCCAAGACAGTCAGCCTCAAGATGGGCAACGACGACATTGCGCTCAAGGATGACGGCTTGCTCATCCAGACCGGCGAGCTGATGTACGGTCTCATGACGAAGAAGAGCGTCGGTGCCTCGGGTGGCGGTATTATCCATATCTGCTACAATGAGCTTGGCTCGGACGCCGCCATGGCGTTCCTCAACGGCTGCCAGCGTGTCGTCAACTACTGGCTGCTGCACAACGGCCACAGCATCGGTATTGGTGACACGATCCCCGACAAGGAGACCATTGAAAAGGTCCAGATTCAGATCGATGAGCAGAAGGACGAGGTGCGGCGCCTCACGGCGCAGGCTACGGCCAACGAGCTGGAGGCTCTTCCCGGTATGAACATCCGCGAGACCTTTGAGAACAAGGTCTCCAAGGCGCTGAACACCGCCCGTGACAAGGCCGGTACCACGACGCAGGAGGGCTTGAAGGATCTCAACAACGCCGTCACCATGGCGCGGTCTGGCTCCAAGGGCTCGTCCATCAATATCTCGCAGATGTCGGCCCTTGTCGGCCAGCAGATTGTGGAGGGCCGCCGCATCCCCTTCGGTTTCAAGTACCGCACGCTGCCGCATTTCACAAAGGACGACTACTCACCCGAGGCCCGTGGCTTTGTCGAGAACTCGTATCTCCGCGGCCTGACGCCGACCGAGTTCTTCTTCCACGCCATGGCCGGTCGTGAAGGTCTGATTGATACGGCCGTCAAGACGGCCGAGACTGGTTACATCCAGCGGCGTTTGGTCAAGGCCCTCGAAGATGTTAGCGCCAAATACGACGGCACTGTCCGCAACTCGCTGGGCGATATCATCCAGTTCATTTACGGCGAAGACGGTCTGGACGGCGCCAAGATCGAGGAGCAGCGCGTGGACTTCCTCAACATGTCGATCAACGCGTTTGAGAAGCGCTTCCGCCTCGACGTCATGGGCACGACGCGCTCGTCTGCGTTCGACGCCCTCGAGTACGCCAGCGAGATCTCGGGCGACCCAGAGGCGCAGGAGCTGCTCGACACCGAGTACGATGCACTGCTTGCGGACCGTGAGCTGATCCGGTCGATCAGCAAGAAGCGCCTGACCTCCATCCTCGGCAAGAAGGACGAGGAGATGATGCAGCTGCCGCTGAACGTGGTGCGCATCATCAACTCGGCACAGAAGCTCTTCCGGCTGGACGATGCCCAGCGCAGCGACCTGCGTCCGCAGGACGTCATCCCCGCCATTCAGAAGATGCTGGACCAGATGGTTGTCGTGCGCGGCAGCGACCCGATCTCGCTCGAGGCCGACAAGAGCGCCACCATCCTCTTCAAGGCGCAGCTGCGCTCGCGCCTGGCATACAAGCGCCTGGCCGTCGACATGCGCCTGACGCGCCTCGCCTTTGACCACATTGTCGGCGAGCTCAGCAGCCGCTGGGCACGCTCCATGGTCAACCCTGGCGAGATGGTCGGTGTGCTGGCGGCCCAGTCCATCGGCGAGCCCGCGACCCAGATGACGCTCAACACGTTCCATTTCGCCGGTGTGTCGTCCAAGAACGTCACCCTCGGCGTGCCGCGTCTCAAGGAAATTCTCAACGTGGCGAGCAACATCAAGACGCCCTCCATGCTCGTCTACCTAGACGATTCCGACCACCGGCACCCGACGCAGGAGCGCGCCAAGGACCTGCGCAGTATTGTGGAGCACACCAATCTTCGGTCGGTGACTGCTGTCACGGAGATCTACTACGACCCGGATGTGCGGTGGACCAACATTGGCGAGGACGAAAACATCCTGGAGTCGTACTTTTTGATTCCCGAGGATGTCGCCACCAACCTGGACCAGCAGTCCCGCTGGATGCTGCGCATCACCCTCGACCGCCAGAAGCTGCTCGACAAGGGCCTGACCATTGAGGATGTGGCCAACCGCATCAAGGAGGAGTATCCGAGCGACCTGGGCGTCGTGTTCAGCGATAACAACGCCGACAGCCAGGTCATCCGTATCCGGACGGTGCGCCAGGACGGCGAGAAGGACGAGGAGGGCGCGCTCGAGGACGACGTCATGCTGAAGCGCCTCGAGACGCATCTGCTCGACACGCTGACGCTCCGCGGCGTCGCCGGCATCGAGCGCGCCTTTTTGAACAAGGACACGATGCTGATCCGCACCGAGGCGGACGCCCTGCTGGCCGCCAAGGACGACCCGCGCTGCACGGCGTGGTACCTGGACACAGAGGGCTCGGCGCTGCGTGCCGTGCTGGCTGTGGACGGCGTGGACCCCAAGCGGACCTACACCAACGACCTGCACCAGGTCGTGGACGTCTTTGGCATCGAGGCTGCGCGGTCGACGCTGCTGCGTGAGCTGACGGCTGTGCTGTCGTTTGACGGTTCGTACGTCAACCACCGCCATCTGGCGCTGCTCGTGGACGTCATGACCTACCGCGGTAGCATCGCGGCGGTGACGCGGCACGGCATCAACCGCGCAGACACGGGTGCGCTGATGCGGTGTTCCTTTGAGGAGACGGTGGAGATTCTGCTCGAGGCCGCGGCCGTCGGTGAGCTGGACGACTGCCGCGGTATTTCGGAGAACGTCATGCTGGGCCAGCTGGCGCCGATGGGCACGGGCCACTTTGAGGTGCTCCTGGACCCCAAGATGCTGGAGACGGTGATCTCGGACAACTCGCGCATGGGCCTCATGCCGGGCCTCACCGTCAAGGGCAGCCAGCTCGAGGGTGCGGCGACGCCGTACGACACGGGCTCGCCGCTGGCGGACTCGGGCTACATGAGCATCAGCTCGCCGGCCATGGGCAACTTCTCGCCCATTATGGGCGCAGGCTCCGAGACGCCGGCTGGCCTGGGCACCGAGTACGGCGGTGGCGGGTTCGGCGGCATCGGCGGCTACGCGGGCGCCAGCCCGCGGCCGACGAGCCCCTTCAGCACGTCGCCGACGTCGCCGTTCAGCAGCGGCTACGGCAGCTACTCGCCGTCGTCGCCGGCGGCTGGCTACTCGCCCACGTCCCCGATGATGGACATGGGCGGCCGGTTCGCGTCGTCGCCGCAGTTCAGCCCGTCGTCGCCGTCGTTCTCGCCCACGTCGCCGATGATGCGGCCGACCAGCCCCAACTACAGCCCGACGTCGCCCAGCTACTCGCCCGCGTCGCCCTCGGCGGCGCGGCACTACTCGCCGACGTCGCCGGCGCAGTTCAACTCGCCGACATCGCCGTCGTACTCGCCGGCCAGCCCCAACTACAGCCCGGCCTCGCCCAACATCCATGCCACGAGCCCTTCGTACTCGCCGGCCTCGCCGACGTGGTCGCCGACGTCGCCCGAGGCTTACTCCCCAACGAGCCCTACGTTCCAGCGGTCGCCCGGCCAGCAAGCCTCGCCGACCAGCCCCAGCTATTCGCCGACGTCACCAACGTTCTCCCCGAGAACGCCCGGCCACGCTCCCCCGGGACAGAACTCGTACTCGCCCACCTCTCCCTCCAACAATTAATGACTCTTATTTTCCTTCTTTCCGCCCTCTCTCGACGCCAGTGTCTCACTGTGTCGCTCCAATTTGTTGTCTAATCGGATCTCTCCTACAGAAAAATTGTCTGGTTATAAGCGTCTTTTTTTTACCCGTACGCACTTTCTTCTCAGTCGTTGCTCTTTTTGTTTTTCATCTCTCATTTGACAGAACAGGGTTTTGTCACGGACGGTTGGGTCTTTGTTTTTCTTCTTGTCCTCTCCCTCCCCCCCCCAAAAAAATCTGCGCGCAATACACATCATAGAGAGCCCTGTTTTTCTTTCTATCTCTTTCTCTGTTTCTCTTTTTTTTTCCCCAAGTTACCAGGAGACTCTTTGCCATACACCCCCTCTTCCAAAAACAAACAAAAAAAGAGCCCGGTGCTGCGGAAGCTACGGAGGAGTGAAGAGGGTTTATTTATCTGTTTTTTTTTCTTCTTGTTCTGTGTTTATTGATTTCTCCCATTCTTGCAAAGAAAGGGACAGGAGGCGAGGAAGCCAATTCTGCATTGATTTTCTCACCTTTTTTGTACTATATTCGGTCACAAAAGAAGATCAGACCGAGGGGGGCAGGGGGGGGAGGGTTGCAGGAGGCGAGAAGATGTAGGGAGCGGAAACAAAAGGGGGGAGGTTTCAACTATTTTTCTTCCTTTTTTTTTTCTTTTGCTTCTGTTATAAACTGTACCTTACCTTAGAACCCCCCCCAAGCGGCTGCGACCACTGGAGAAGAACAAAAGGCATGGAGATTCCTCCAACATCAGATTGAAAAAGCTTGCAGGCGCGGGGCAAGAGAGAACCTTGGGGGGGTGGGAAAGAAAGAAGGCGAAAAGAAAACGAGAAAATGATTTACAAAAAAAAAACAGAAAAAAAGGCGACGCGGAAAGGAAAGCGGCCGACCTCGCCGAGAACAACAACGAGAGAATGGGGGGTACGCACGAAGGAGGCATGTTTTCCTGATCCTTTTTGCGATTGCAGGTTTTGTGTTTCTCCGGAGGAGTGCCGTGAGTTGGTTTTGCTTTTTCGGTTTCCTGCGTCTCTTTGTTTTGGTCGTGATTTTCTCCCGTAGTTTCGCTTGTTAGGCATCAAAATTGCACTTATACAACGTCGGCTGTGCATTCCATAAAGTCTCCGTCCCCTCGCCCGCCTCCTTCTCCAGTCGCTCCTTCCCTGTGAATCGGCTCCGAAGAACGCGGGCGCGGCCGTGAGATGGGCATGTCTAAGAATACGCAGCGGCCAGCTCGGATGCACCTGCCAAGAAGACGCCGCAGCTCTTTCCGCACGAAGAGCGGCAGCTTCCTTTGCTGGTTTGTGTCTGCAGGCGTCGGATGCGCCTTCCTCTTCCTTCCTTGGGCGATGGATGGCGCCTTCCAAAAAGGATGATGTCTCATTTCTCACCCACCCCTTGGTCCCCCCTGCCCCCTTTTCCCTCTTCGCTTTCAGGCTCAAGATACACCTTTTCGCTTCCTCATCACAAACTTCCTCTATGTGCGACCTTGCAGATCACAACCTCCCCCCTCCCAACCAATACGAAACACGGCGTGGCCAAGAAAAAGAAAGATAAAAAAAGGATGATCCAACCCACATGCTTATCGCAGCTCTCCGAAAAGGGACATTCGACGCGAATGGAGGTGCGCCTGCATCGCCACGGGAGAAGCGTGGGAGCTCTCTCTCTCTCTCTCTCCCTCTCTCACACACACACACACCCCTCCCCCCTTACAGGGATACATCATACCACACTGGGTTCCCTGCTTTCCTTTCCCCATCTCTCCGTCATTTTTCAGTTTGCTGCTCGCCCTCACACCCTCCTCTTATCTCGCCTCTTCTTTCTCTCTCATCCAATCCAACAGGCCGTCACTGGCCCGTCATGGTCTTTCTGCTGCCCCCCCTGTCTCCTTGAGCCGCGCATCTCCGAGCCGAAAGGCAGTGCCACCCGCTATGGCCTGGCCTGGGGGCCGGGGCATGGGGAAACCAGAGATGGCTCCCTAGCACGAGGCGTTGTCAGTGGGTGAGGCGGGCGGCGGGGGTCGTGGAAAGAACGACGGAAATGTGCAGAGTTAAACCTGAGCTAACAGAAGCTTTCAATGCGGAGGACTCTGTACGGAGTACTTGTACTCTGTATCTTACAGCAGGCAAAATCCAAAGACGACCACAAGACGAGACATCCACCCCCTTCCACGCCCCTCCACCCCCACTGAAAGAGGCTCATGTGCCCACGAGCCAGCAGACTCTTCGGAAAAGGGACGGGTGACCTCACAGAGCAGGGGCAACGGCGCACACGCACATGTCTCTCTCGGACTTGCAACCCCCCCCCCCCCCCCCCCTTTTCTTTCTTATTAAGCTGCTCCCTATGGTGCTTTGCTTTGGGCATCGTTGTGCGAGCCACTGCGGAGCCGAGACGCCGAGAGACGCCGAGAAGCCTAGGTTTACTCGTGCGCGATGGAGTACGGGTCTTTACGAGTGCGATAGTTGTGGGCGAGCTGATCCGCGCTGGCGTTGGCGTTGACCAGCCCTGGCCGAGCCCGTCTCCAGTACTATCCACAGGGGTATGTATGGGTCTGCACGAGGCCAGGCCAGGTGACAGGAAAAGAGATTTGCCTTCTCTTTCTTTTTTTTCTTTTTCTTTCCCCTGCCTTCTTCTGTCTAGCGGACAGCTTGGGGGTCCGTCCTGCAGTAGCCTCTAGAAGGAATTCTGTGTATTTCCCACTGTTGCAGAAACAGACGGCCCAGCACCTACGGCGTGCGAGTACGACGTACTCGTATCTTACCTGTCTGCGATGGTGTTTTCTGTTTATTTACCACACAGCAGCGCACGGCTAATGACAGCCACCGTTTTGAGACCAGCCGGTCGGTTAGGCTCGGGATTACTTTCTAGCATTCCTATTCAGGATGTTCAAAGCGCTCCGCCCGAACAAACAAGGCAACAGCTTGCGACAAATCGAAGCCCGGGAGATAAGAGCTTGCAAGCGTCGAGAGCAAAAAAGAAAAAAAAACGAACGGGCCCGAACGGAGGCAACAAACACGAGGCAATCTGAGATACACAACCCCAGCCCCCCATGACAGCACGGATCATGCGGTGGTGTGGTGTGATGGCACGTCTCGTTCTGCCCTAGCTCGTCATTTCTTTGTTCGAGACCGCGGCGTCTGGTGGCTTCCCCGCAAAGTCCGTCTGCTTTGTTGGGCTGGCGGTCGGCGGCCTGCCTTTCGCGCTGGCATAGCCGTCGCCGCTGCGTCTGGTTTTTTTTGTTCCGTTCGTCCATGTCTGCATCAGGTCGGTTTTACCATTTTCTCCTGCAGACGCGAAAACACATTGCGTTCCCTTTTCATGCACAACCGTTCACTAACACCCCCCCTTCGTTATAGCTCCCGATAAATCTTCTTCTTTGTACCGAAAACCCCCAATCACCCGTTGCTGTTGGCAAGGATGAACCCAAGCCGGTGGAAATCGCGGGCGGACCGTCTAGTCGCGGCCTCCTGGATATTCTCTGTCCCTTGATCTGCATACTAGTGAAGCTGGGCAGGAAGGGACAGGGCTCAGAGTCTTGGGCGTTTCGCCCCTCTGATACGATGGAGGACTTTACAGCATCACGGGAAAGACGGGGGGGGGGGGGGGGGGGGGTGGACTTGGGGAAGTTCCAAGCGCCTTGCCCTCCCCCCTCCGATTGTGTATTTTTGGTTTACTCTTGTTATTGCTCCCACATTCTCATATCTTGTCCGTGTGTTGTTTATGGGTGAATTCCCTCATCCCTCACACCCCCTCCCCTTTCCCCCAATGCGAATCAAGAGTCGCAAAGGTCGCGGGGGTCACTCACGGGCGGCCAGCGCGGCTACTGTCGCACCCTACTCCCCCCCTCGTTCCTTTTTTTGTGATTTTTGTGTGAATTTTTCCTGGATTTTCCTCGTCTTTTCTGGTTTCTATTATCTATTTCGTCCTCTTGTCCAGCGGCAGCTGCCAATGGCACACCCCACGTGTGGGTGGGCGCCTGGCCACTGCCCACCAAGAACTCCGACCTATCAGGTATTACGGACGTTTTGCCACGGACCAACCTCTCTGGGCTCGTTTACCAGCGGCCCATGCAACCCGAGCTTGCGTACGCACTCTGTTCTGTGTCTCCGACCTCCGTCTTGGCCGTCTCAGCCACTGAGGACAACGGAGCCCGTCAGGAAATCATGCTCCTTCACAAGCCCCCACTCGCCGGCCTGGTGAGGCCCGTTATCACTGAAAAAGGTGCTTCTCGAAAGTCAAAGTCCAGCCGAATGACCTGGACGGTCGGGGGGTGTGAAAAAAGCGCTGTTGGGGAACGTTCCACACATGTGCAAGTTGGCTGCTCCATTGCACCTTTTTGCTACGCACACACCCAAGGGCTGCAGCGCCCCCCCCCCCGACAGATCAAGTGGGATTTAAAATTCCCATCTTTCTTTTTCGGTTGTATGGGCATTTATGTTCTGGGGGGGTGGCTTTGTCCGCTATGGCCCGCGGGAGGGAGGGGGGTGTATGTCAGCGACCTCCTCACCCCCTTGGCAGACACCCTCGACGAGAGAAAGTAAGACGCCAGAACTTTATGGCCCTGACCACGCCCCCCCCCTTTTTTCTTTTCTGCTTTCTGAAAAGAGAAACAGCCAAATACAAAATAACGGCCTGAGCACGGAAGCACTATATATTGGGCTCCCGGCACCCTTTCCTTGGACTGGATGTTCTTTTCCTTTGACATCTTCTTTCTTTACCCCATCCGAGATTTCCAGACTAGACGGACGCTATTGCCGAGTTAGCAAAAGCAAAACAAACTCCTCTTCGACCCTCGAGTCTGATCGATTCACAGCAGCACTCATCTCAACTCTCACGCCATCCCTCTCTCCTTCTCTCCCTCTCTCCCTCTCTTTCTCTCCCAAACACAACACGCCACAACCGACACAATGTCTTCCACCGCCGACGAGGTCATTGCCCTCGCCAACCAGGCCAAGAACTTTGTTCCTGTTGCCGCCGACCGCCAACCCATGGCCTTCCTGTCCCTGGCACCGACCACGTCGAGCTCGTACCCCCAGAAGAAGCCGTCCGTCGCCGAGGTTGCCCCAGTCGCCGCCGATGCTGCCGCAGTTGTCGTTGACGCGAAGCAGCGCCGCAGCTCGAGCCTAAGCAGCACCAGCAGCAACCCGAGCGCCCCTGGTCTCCGGTTCCTGAAGCTCGGCCCCGTTCACTGGGGCGAGCACCTCGATGACCACCAACAGGACTGGCACGAGGTTGCCATTGTCTAAACGCTCTCCGCGGCAGCAGACCAGCCCAACGGGCATACCAGACAACAACAAAAAGGACACACAACAACGGAAGCATTACACAAAAGCGCAATCACGGGATACTTTTGGACCTTGGGGTTTTAGGGAATTGTGGGTGGACGAAAGTCCCCGCGGGCATCGGATTTTCTTATTTTTTATTTATAACGGTCACACGCATTATCGTTCTGCTTGCTTTGGCATGACCTTTCTTTTCTTTGCTTTTTTTCTAGCAACGAAGCCTTTCTTGCTCTTTGTTATTTCTTTCTCTTTTTTCACATGGATGGACTGTTATTGGCCTCTTAAAATGTTGGCATTGTGTTTTCTTTTTCTTCCTCTTCGTATCTACGGGTTTACGAGTTCATGAATGAATTATCATTGGAGAAGGACAATTGCTTGCCCAGTCTCCCTCTATTTTGCAGGCATTCATGAATTGTGTTTCTCTCACCTCCCGTCTCGTCACGAAAACCGGGTGTACGTGCTGCTTCATAAGTACCTTATGACTTTGATGGTCTGAGTCCTTTGATCAGCCAGTCACTGATCACAAACAAGACGAGCTTCGTGCAGACGTTCCTGTTAGAGTGGCCACCCATCGGCCATACGTGGGACGTGGGGAGGGAAGAGAGGTGTTGGAGATGTAAAAGGCAGAGCGGCTGGGATTGTCAAGGAGTAGATACGGTGAACCAGGTAGTATCGTAGTTAATTGAGGAATGGCACATAGGGCAGGCTCCCTATGCAGAATACAGGAACGGATAAAATGTTCTACCGGGGGGCCTGGCGAGGCAGTATTGGAAAATTGGTCAAAGTTGATTGTGTGAATCGAGATCGAGGGAAAGGCTGCACCACGTGATACGGCTACCGTGCTGAACGCGAGATCAACAAAGTTCACACGTGACTTATACAGGAAGGCGCTCGACTTAACGCGACCAGCCGCGGCCGGCGTGTCTTCCACAGCCTTGTCGACAGGACAAAGCCACAACAGCGGCCTGCCATAGCAATGGCCTCTCCTTCGGCGAGCTCCGCGGCTTCCTTTCACACGGCCCAGGAGCGCACGCCAGCACTCGGACAACAAGGGCCAAGCAGCAGCGACCACGGCAGCCAAAACGGCGCCGGCAACCAGCCCGCCGCCGCCGATGGCAGCGCAGCCTCTCCGTACCGCCCGGTGCGGCGGCTGCCCTATGAGCTCCGGGACCACATTCGAGTGTTCCTCGAAGAGCGAATGTGTATGTGCATACGCCCCTAGTCCCCCTTCTGCCCTCTCGACCAGAACGAGCTGCATGAAACGATCTTGGGGGGCTGCTTTTTTTTTTGGGTTTGCTAAACAATTTTCAAAAAAAAGACGGTGAGGCCATCCATCTCTTGACGAGCTTGCTGGCAGCCGGCGGCTCGGACGAGCGCAACACCACGCTGCCGATGAGCGCGACCGCCACGCCGCTCTGGATCCCTCCACCCAGCCACCTCGCCGTCCTGGCCACGCTCGCCATCCACCCGGCCTACACGAGCCGTCCGCAGGACAGCACCGACCTGCGCGTCGCCGGCCATGCGCTGCAGTACCTGCGGCACATCTTCACGGTCGCGGGCCCCGTGCAGGCCGAGATGGCAAAGGCATTCGAGTTCAAGGATGCGCAGGGACGGCCGAGCAGCAGGCCGCGGTGGAACAACAGCAGTGCGCGGGGGGGAAGCGGCCGGAACAGCTTCAGCCTCAGCGCCAGTGCCAGTGCCAGTGCCAGCGCCAGCGCCAGCGCGAGCCGCTCCAACTCAGCCCGTCCGCGCCGCCGGCTGCTGTTCCCTGCCGGGCGCTCCGCGCTCAACGGCATAGCCAGCGAGTACGTCGACAGCTCCAAGATGTCGTTTGACGACGACGAGGACGAAGACAGAGACGGTGGCCGAGGACGCCGGGTGGCGGGCGATGACCTAGTCAGCGCCGTTCATGCCGCGGCCGATGACATCGCCATGGGGGGCGGCGGCGGCGGCGGCGGCGGCGGCGGCGGTGACGGCCGTCTGCGGGGGGTCGGCAACGACGACGACGACGACAACCACGACAGCCACGGCAACCACAACGACGATAACGACGACGACGTCGACGACGAAGATGCTGTCGGGGGCCGCATGGCGACCCGCGACAGCGTCTGGGTGCGCGGCCAAGACTTTTGGCGTATTGTGGCCTGGGCGCTGTCGTGCAGCGTGCGCGAGCCGGCGCGCTGGCGGTTCTGGCGTCCGTGGCTGACGCTGATCGTCGATGTCGTCGAGGCAGATCTGTGGGAGAGGATACGTGTGCAGGGTGGCGGCGGCAGTGGCGGCAGCGGCGGCAGAGGCCTCTGTGACTCGCTACTTTTCCGATACCTCGGCGACAGCGGCCACGGCGGCAGCGGCAGCAATGCGCATCTCCGGCGGCTCGCCTCGGCCATCCTGGCCGATGGGTCGCAGCCGGCATCCCTTGCGCGCGAAGTCTTTGACAAGGAGACCGTGCTGACAGGAGCAGCGGTGGCGACGGCGGCGACGGCGGCGACGGCGGCGTCGGCTTCGGCGGCAGCGGGCCACCACGACGCCGCCAAGCCTGCACGCACTGCCCTCGACCTCAGCAACGACAAATTCGGTGACTACAGCGACGACGACGAGTCTGCACCGACGACGCCAGAATCCTCGCCGTCGCCGTCGCCGATGGGCAAACGGTCAGCAGAGGCGACGAAAAGGACGACGAAGATGAAGAAGAAGAACAAGAGCAGCACGCTGAAGGCGTCTGGCGGCACCGCCACCGGCGCTGGCAGCACGGGCGGCTCCGGCGACCGCGCAGGCTTTCTCGAGTCGCTGCCGCTGCGCCACCGTCTGCTGTACCTCGTCGCCCTCGCATCGGTGTATTTCCCCAGCGAGTTTGCCGCCACGGACGCCGTGTACCGCACGTTTGCCGAGGTCCTGCGCGAGGCCGACATTTCCGTCTTTGCATCCTTCATCACGTCGCCGCCGCCTGAACGCACAGCTGGCTCTTTTTCTCCTTCTCCTCCTCCTTCTTCTTCCTTGCTGGCCGCCCCCTCGCCCGACGACGTTGTCGTGGGGCTGCTGCGACACGTCCTTTTCACATACCTCCCGGCCTCGGCCCCGAAGCCGTATCTCGTCGACGCCGGCGCCTCGTCCGGTGCCGCGCACTCTGCCATCGCGGCCATGTCCGCACGCGTGCTCGAGCGCTGCTTCCTGCCCTTTGCTGCCAACACCGTGCTTCTCGGCGCAAATGTGCGCATGGCGCTGGCCCTCGAGAGCCTGTTCCGGCTGGTGTGGCAGCCGGACGCTTCGCCCCCACCTGTCGGTGACGGGCATACCGGAGGCGGAGGCGGCGGCCTGGTATGGACCCCCAGTCTGCAGACGGCTGCCGAAGCAGGCGTGCGAGCGCGCGAGGCGCGCGTGCGAAACGCGACCACCTCCGCCTCCGCTGTGGAGGTCTTTGGGCGCGACCTGCTGCAGCGGTCGGGCCAGCGGCTCTTGGCCATGGTGCAGCTGGCGAGGATGGATGCAGAGCCGTAGCAGTGGGACGCACAAAGCGACGGTATCGAACATTTGGATGACTGATGTCCCGGGGGGGTATTGTATTGTTAGGAGGGGCGAAATGTCTATGGGAGTTTTTGCCTGCCCAACGACTGTATTACATAGAAGAGAAATCAGGGGAGAAAACAACATGATCTGACGAAAACAAGGGACCTCCCATACCCCACCAAAGAGCAGTTAAGCTCTTGGAGAACAAGAGAAACCCCCCTCCCCCCCCTGAATAACTGGCAACCAACCCCCATATCAACGCTTCTTCGGCGGTGGCGACCACGCGCCTGGCTGCCACTTCTCGCCCGGTGCGCCCCGCGCCCGCTCGGCTGCCTTCCACGGGTCGACCTGTGGCGGTTGTTGCTGTTGTTGCTGTGGTGGTGGTGGTTGTGATGCTCGATGTACGGGAGCGACACGGACAGGCTCTGGCTGTAATTCTGGCTCTGGCTCTGGCTCTGGTGCTGCTGCGGCAGCGTGGTTTGCCTGCGACGGTGCAGGAGCTTCTACTGCCGCTGCTGCTGTCGCCGTCGCCGTCGCCGTCGCCGTCGCCGCCAGCTCGCCCGCCTGGATGGGGCCGTCGACGCGCCTTGCGCCGGCCCAGCGCGCATCCGCCTGCGCCGCCAGCACGCGCATGCGCTGCTGCCGCGCCACCTCCTGCCGCTGCTCGTCGAGGGACGGGGGCTCGTGCCGGACGTGCCGCAGCCACTGGTGCCACGTCGGCGACACCATCACGGACCCCGGGTGCGTGCCGCGCGGGTACTTGACAATGCGGCGCATGCGGGCGCCCGCGCCGCCGTGTCGCTCATCGTGGAACTCCCAGTACGTGTTGCCGTCGAGGTCGCTGCCTGCAGTATCGAGTCAGTCTCTCTCTCTCTCTCTCTCTCTCTCTCTCGGCCTGTGTCTCTATCTGTCCCATTGTGCCCTGGCTTGCTTACCCGCCAGGAACTGCTTCCGCCATGGCAGGCGGAGCGACTTCCAGGTGTACCAGGTGGTCCAGAACGGCGAGAGCTTGGACATGGGGGAGGAGGCTCTTGTTTTGGATTGCTAGGTGTGGTCGTCCGGCAAAGAAAACGAGGCGATGTTGGTCTCCAGAAAAGACGTCAAAAAATGGCGATCTTCAAGCTGTCAAGCAACCTGAAAAAACCAGGCCATGTGGGACAGTGCGGAGTACACGCCAGCGCTGTCTTGCGGTCCGTCCAGTGGGAGGCAGCGCAATTACGCAGCGGGCCCCCCTGCTCCACCGGCCTGTGGGGACGGGAGACGATGTGCTGTGCGGCTATGTACCGTTTTGAGCACTGTACTGGGCACTGTAGTAGACTGGCGAGGCTGTGATGCCGTTTGGTGAGTTTGTAAGTCTATGAGCTTTTGCGCGTCTCGTCACATCTGGCCTCACTTGTCACCCAAGACTGGCACAACTCGTGCTCGATTTCTTTGGAGAGATCTCACCAAGGCGTGTCGGGGAGACGATTCACTCTCGATATGCTTACTGCCCCTATGGCCAATTGCTGATCCGGCAGCTCTGCCTCCCGTCGTTTGTTTTCTCTTCGTCTTCGGCCTCACATCTTCCTTGTTTTGTCTTCATTTTCATTCTGGCTGCTCATGTCTGTATAAAATCTACCCAATGCAGTTGCTTCACACACTATACATACCATGTATCCAGTCTGCTGTATCTCTCGTCACTTATAAAAACTCTCCTCTCCTCTCTTCTCCTCTCTTCTCTCCTCCTCCCCCTTTCATCCAACGTTAAAGACTCAAACACAACTCAACCTGCTTACCTGTTCTCATCTCTATACCCGGACCAGCAAATCCCGTCTTATAAAGTAACGAAAAGTTCCGGACTCTCGTCCTTTAATCAAGGTGTCTCCTTTCCTCAGCCCGTTTCCTTCGTCCAGTGCGTATTTTGCATAGGGTACGACTCTTTGCTTCTTTCATCTTGTACTCGCCAACCCACATCTCCAGCGTTCGGGCGCAGTTTCAGCCAGTGCCTCATCTTCAGCTCGTGACAAGGAGATAGAACCCACTTCCAGAAGCTCCCGACGATGGCGCACTGCCCCGAGGATTTCAAGCTCCGCCTGGAGGCCGTCATGCAGGATATTGCAGACACAAAGGCAGCCTGTGGTCTTGACTTGGAGGAGATTTTCCGTGTCTCCTCGCCGGACAGCATTCAGCAGCTTGAACAGAGTAGCAGGGTTCTCATAGACATGATGAAGGTCATGAATGACGTCTTTTCCGCGTCTTCCGAAGATATCTGCAAAGGCGTAAGACATCAGCTTCAGCGGGCAGGGAATTTCTGGAAATCCCTTCGAACCGGCCAGCCAAAGACAGTGACTTCGGAGAAGGTTCTGCCTGTGATCCTCGAAGAGCCTGTGGACGCCAACGGGCTTCCAGAGGCCTAGGCCGCAGCCTCACCATCTCGCCACCTCGCCACCCGCCCGGGACTCTTTTGGGAGGGGGGGTTGAGTAGCCGCAGGCAGGTCTGCGATGCCCCGTTCTGTCTGTCTTTTTGGTCTGCCTCTTGTCAACTGGCTGGGCGGAAGAGTGATAGCTTATGTGTGCTCTATGCTGTGCGTTCGACGGGGAAGAAGGCAATAGCCGGGTCGAAAGCTGGGGAGGAGTGGCTCTAGCTGAGGGATAGTGATAGTTTGTCTCTTTCCAATCCAAGACACATGCTCATTGACAAACTAAACATTCTGGCCTGTCGAACTCGAATCCTTCTTGACCCCCCCTCGACCCTTCTGCCGTCCTGTGCGACGGCTCTCCAGGACGGCGGACTCGTAAATTGCAGTCGTCTGCCCCAAGAAAGATAGACGGCTGCTCACAGCATGAAATCTGCCTGCACGACGCCGCCCAACTCCGCTCCCGCAAACGTGCGGCTGGTCTCACAAGCATTGCCGTTCTGGAGGACGGACGGACAGACAGCACAGCCTCGACGTCGCCTGGTTGCAAAGGAGCAGACATGCAGCATCGGCAGAGCACCTGGTATCAATGCTGTCGATGGGCCGGACGAGCACAACAACAGCGACCGCCGCTCACATTGAAGGTATTCTCTCCTTTGGTTTTGTTGATTTATTTGTTTACTTTCCGTCGCTGTGGCCGGGACAACCCGTATTAAGCGATACATGTCGCCCCACAGCATTTGCGTGCAGCAGGAGGTACCGCCTAGTGCCCCGCAGCGCGTCACAGGGGTGTGGCTTTGCTTTGCTTTCCACAGCGGGGAGGGGCGGGGGAAATCAACGCAGGCCGCTCCTGGCGACCCATTCCTGCCGGTTTTGGTTCCGAGTCCTGTCCGATTGCGACTTCCTGTTTCGCACACGAAGAGACGAGAGCGCCGCATTGCTCCTTCCCTCGACAACACCACGTCGATCGTCCGTCTCCTTCCCCCTCTTGTCGCCCCCGCTTTGCATCACCACATCCTCACGATCTTCGCAAAACGGCCAAAAAGCCTAAAAGTCAAAAAGCCAAAAACACCCCCGTCCCCAACCGATCTGTGCGCGCGTGCCCACAGCACAGCCCACTACTCCGTATCATCTCACGAACAGTCCCACGCACAATCCGGCACAGACACTGTCCTGGCCTTGCGTTCCGGCCATCCGGACTCCGTCGAGCTCCTCCGCCTGCTCCAGCACGCAGCAGAATCCGCCCATCCGGGAACGAACCCAGGTGACGGCTAACCCCCCACCGCCCCAATGGCGTCGGTCACGTCCCTCGACGGCGACCTGCGCAAGCTGCGCCTCGACAAGTACACGCCGGGTGCCGCCCGCGAGGTCCGCGCGTGGATCGAGGGCATCCTTGGCGAGCCGCTGGCCGCCGGCGACCTGCTCGATGCGCTCAAGGACGGCGTCGCCCTCTGCCGCCTGGCCAACCTCGCCATCCCGCCGCCAGGCATCCGCTTCAAGAAGTCCGCCATGCCCTTTGTGCAGATGGAGAACATCTCCCATTTCCTGCGCGCCTGCCAGGCCCCGCCTCTCAATCTGCAGCAGCACGATACCTTTTTGACCATCGACCTCTACGAGGCCAAGGACCCGGCCCAGGTCCTCCAGTGCCTCGGTGCCTTCAGCCGCGCCGCCAACCGCGCGAACCCGTCCGCCTTCCCCTCCGCCATTGGCCCCCGCTCCGCCAATTCGAACCGCGCCAGCGTCGTGAGCCCCCAGACAACCGGTTCTGCCTACGACGCTGCACCGACGAGCCCGCCGGGACGCGGTCTGACACCGACAAGTAGCCGGCCTCTCCCCTCCGTCTACAGCAGCCGCACCCCGCTTGCGCCTGCACGGCCCAGCGATGCCACAAGCGTCTCTGGGGGGCGGTGGAGCCCCGCAAAGGCTGCCGGCCCCGAGCGCGAGCGCAGCACCAGCCCGAGCAAGAGCCCGACGTCCACTAGCAGTTGGAGCAAACGGGAACTCGAGGGCCAGACTGCGCCCGCTTGGAATATCGCGCAGTACGGCTACATGGGCGGTGCCAGCCAGGGCAAACTCGGTATCTCTTTTGGTGGCCGGCGGCAGATTACGAGCGCCGGCCCCCACGTGCCAAACCTGGCCGAGAAGGAGCGCCTGCGCAAGGAGAAGGCGGCCGAAGAGGCGCACGCAAGGGAGGAGGAGGAGGCGCGCCGCCGTGCCGAGCTGGAGGCTGACGAAGAACGCGCACGCCAGGAAGAGCAGCGTCTGTGGGAGGAGGAGACGCGCCGGCAGCGGGCCGAGGAGTTGCGCAAGGTGGAAGAGGAGAAGCGCAAGTGGGAGGAGGAGGAGCGCCAGTGGAAGCTGACCGAGGAGACACGGCGCCGCGAAGAGGAGGAGGCCGAGCGGCGCCTGGAAGAAGAGCGTCTGGATCGCCTGCGCAGCAGCGGCAGCAACAAGAGCGCCGGCAGCGCAACAGCGGCCGGCGGCGACCCGAGACTGCGCGGCCAGCTGCTCAGCGAGTACCAGGCCGAAAATGCGAATCGTGGCGCCTCGTCTCCCACGCCAGAAGCTGCGGACTCCTCGGCAGCCTACGGCAACCGTGTGCGCGAGCTCGAAAAGGAGCTGGAACTGGCACGGCAGCGCGAACAGGCGTACGAGCGCGAGCGCCAGGGCCGGTCGCGGAACACGTCCGTGCTGAGCCCGGGCACAGAACCAGACGCCCGCGACGCCCGGACACGATCACGGTCGCGGGGCGCAAGGTCGCGCAGCCGACCCCGGGCGGTTCCGGCTCTGGCCAGCCCACCAGTGCGGCAAGAGTCGTGGTCGCGCAACGAAAAGGAGGTCCTGCGCACGCCCCGCAGCCGGAGCCAGCACCGCTTCGCAGACGCTGAGCCGCAGCCTGTTGCAGACTTTAGCCCACCGCCGCGTGACGGCCGTGACAATGAGATCCTGCCGCGGACACAGCAGCAACACCAGCAGCCGCAGGCGCCGCCTCCGTCCAAGTCCCCAAGACCGCTGCCTGACCCGCGCTCCCACTACCAGCAACAGCAGCAGCAGCAGCAGCAGCAGCAATACCAACAACCGCCACCACCACAGCAGCAATCATCCGGCCCTCCCTCCTTCTTCCAAAAGATCCGCACCCACCGGACGGGCGAAAAAACGCCTGTTGGCGACAACAACGGCAACAGCTCGGCTGTCACGAGCCCTCTGCAGCCGCAACGAACCGGCGAGGGGCCAAACAGGCTGACAAAGAGTCACAGCCGGCCCCTGCCCGACCCGTCGTCGTATGCAACGCCAGGCCCTCCTCTGCCTCCTCCTCAACAACAACAGCAGCAGCAGCAGCAGCAGCAGCAGCAGCAGCAGCGCCAACAACCACCGCCACCGACATACTCGAGGGAGCTGCTCGGCGGTGGTGTGGCTGAGCACGACGCCGAGGACCGCCGCCGCCGTCAGCAGGCATACCACCAGCAGGCGCCGCCGCCGCCGCAGCAGCAGCAGCCGCTCGTCAAGCAGCGCCAGCCCCAACCCCCGGCCTTCAGAGGGTCTCCGGCAGTGGGCCCGGGGAGCGCCTCCCCCGGTGGTGGTAGTGGTGGCAGCAGCGGCAGCAGCAGTGCGGCACGGCCCGGCAAGTCGCTGCTGGAGCGCGAAATGGAGATGGAGCGCCAGCGCCAGCGCGAGTGGGAGGAGGCGCAGCGCGTGACGGCCGCGGCGCCGCGCCAGGCCGACAACGTTGACGGCGTCAACGGCCGCTGGGACGTCAACCAGTGGAGCGGGTACACGGGCGGCGATGGCCAGAACCGGGGCAACCAGGGGATCGGGGCCGGGCGGCGGCAGATTGTGGGGCCACGGCCCCTTCCGGGACAGAGGTAGAAGGGAGGGGGCGGAGGAGGGAGGGGGAGATAGAGTAAAGAAGAAGGAAGGAAAAAAAGGGGGGGAAGGGAGGCGCTTTTCCCGGGGTGCAGGCTTTATCTACTTACTGTAACATTTTGTTTTTTTTTCTTTCTTTCTTTTCTTTTTGCTACACCCCTGCTATGAAAACTGCTTCTTGTTTTTTCTTTTTCTTGTACAGATTTCCGCATAAATAAGAGTACTACTGTGGATAGAAGAAGAACAGAAAATCCCCGGAGACACACCTATCCAGTTTTTCCTTATAGTATTTTTAAAAGGGGGGAGAGTGTTTCATTTTCAAAAAACAGCCCTTTCTAAATCCAACTTTGAATAAATCTCTGGCCACCCCTATGTGTTTCTCTTTACCACCCTCCCCCAATGCAATTAGTGATATAAAGAACACACAAAAAATGTACGACGAAAGACAAAAAGGGGGAAAGGGAAATGGCAAAAACGGGAAAAATGAAACAGGTACCTCCCCCCCCTCTCCCCCACGAGTCCTTGGGTTGAACCATACGTATCTCCCAGTAAAAATATAAATAAACAGAAAAGATTGAACAAAAAAAATTAAACAAAAAAGATTGAATATATATACATCTCCCTCTCTCCCCCTCCCCTCCGCCTAGGCACTCTTGTCCTTGGTCCCGCTCGGCCCTCCCTTCTCGCCGGCCGCGCTGCCTTCCGTATCGTCTTCGTCTTCGTCGTCGTGCTGCTCGGACGCCTGCTTCGTCTTCGTCCCGTCCGCCCCCTTGAGCCACTTTTTGGCCAGCTGCTTGCGGCACAGCTTGTTGAGGTTCCGCTCGGGGCTGCTGCCGCCGCACAGCTGGCAGGGCCGCCGACGCCGCGCGCGCAGGTTGCTGTGCCGGCTGCGCACGACGCTCTCGAGCGTCTCGCCGCGCCGCATGGCCGCGAGCACAATGGCCGCCAGGTCGGCGTTCTCGAGCGCGGCGTCCAGGTCCTCGAGGCTCTGGCGCGCGCTGGGGCCCACGCCGTGGTAGTAGTGGTGCTGGAACAGGCTGTCGTTGCTGGCGTGCCGCGGGAGCGCCAGCCGGTGCGGCGCCACCACAGCACCAGCACCAGCACCAGCACCAGCGCCGCTGCTGCTGCTGCCGTTGTGGTTGGCCTCCAGATCGCCCGCCACGACACCCTTGGTCTTCGTCTTGTCCTTGCCATCGTCGTGGCTGCCGCCGCCGCCGCCGCCGCCGCCGCCCTGCTGCACGGTCTTGTAGAGCGCGTGGATGGACTCCCAGCCGGCCGCCGCCTTCTCGCTGCACCGCTCCCACTCGCGGGGGCCCAGGGCGCGCGCCTCCCGCCGCGCCTGGATCATGCGCGTGCGGCGCACATAGCGCGTCGGCTGCCTGGCCCGCTCCAGCTGCCTGGACAGGCCCTTGAGGGCGTACCCAAAGGGCCCGATGATGGCGGAGATGTCCTTGAGGACAAACCCCATGATGCCCATGCCGATGCCGATGGCGAAGCCGTGCACGCCGCCGCCGTTCCGCGCAAAGCGGATGGGCAGGCGCACCACGCCCGTGAAGCCGTCAAAGATGCCAAAGACGAGCTCCTTCCCGGCCGCCTTCATGCCGCTGCGGATGCCCGTGACATGCGGCGGCCGCCGAACGGTGTCGTCGCCGTAGAGCCGGGGAGCATTGTGGAAGCCCTGGCAGATTGCAAAGTACAGCTCGATGGGGGCCATGAAGAGGGCCACGGCCGACTTCCCGACGCTCTTGCCCACAGCGGCAAAAACCACCTCGAACGAGCCCTCGTCGGCCTTGTCGGTGGCGGAATAGTCGCGCTGCCCGTCCCAGGAAGGGAGCCTGATGTCGTCATCGCCACCCAGCGTGTCTGCCTCGGCCAAGTCCCCGGCGGAGCTGCCGTTCTGAGGAGACGCGGAGGCGGCCGGGGCGGCACGCCCCCCATTGGCCTTGGCGCCGGCGGCAGCCTTGATGGCTTTCTTTTCTTTGTGATTCTTCTTGCTCTTTTTTCCGCCGCGGATGATGTGGCCGGCGGCAGACAAGGGTCCGGTAATGACGTCGCGGAACGAGCGGCCGAGAGATTCGAACATGGCTGTGATGGGCTCGCCCGGCCCCTCAAAGTCGTTCCACTCGGTGTGCCGGAGCAGGCGCAGGTTTTTGTAGGTCATGTAGCCCTTCTCGACCAGGGCCTCGGCCGCGAGGGCGCTAAACTTGATGTTGGAGCCCTTTCTCTGCCACACGGCCACGCGCTCGGGGAAAATGGAGCAGCGCATCGAGTTTTGGCCCTCGAGCTCCAGGGTGCGCATGAAGGACTTGCAGGCGTTTTCGGCGCCGTCGCCCTCGTTCTCGATGGACGCTGCGATCGTCTGGGCGGCGGCGCGGGCCTCCTTGCCGAGCAGGTGCTGGATGCCTTCGGCGAGCCGCTCGGCCGTCAGGCGCTTGTAGGGGACGGGCTTGGGGCCGACCTTGGACTTCTCGATCATGGAGCCCCAGAAGTACTGGTCGCCGAAGAACGGAACGACCATGATGGGGAGGCCGCATTTGAGAGCCATGGCGGTCGTGCCGGCACCGCCGTGGATGACGCAGGCGCGCACTTGGGGGAACAGCCAGTCGTGTGGCGTGTTTTCGAGCATGTAGATGTTGTCTGGCACATTGTCGCCCTTGCCACCGAAGCCGCCCCAGCCCTTGGACACGAGGGCGCGCACGCCGGCCATCTCGACGGCTTTGAAGATCATGTCGGTGAAGTAGTCCGCGTCGTCGACGACGATGGAGCCAAAGCCGATGTAGATGGGCGGCTCCTCGCTCTCGGCAAGGAAGGTCACGAGGCTCTCGGGCGGCGTGAAGGAGGACGCGAGCTCGAGGAAGACGAAGCCGCCAATGTCGACCTCCGGACCCCAGTCGTCGGGCTTCGGGATCAGACCGGGGCTCCAGAGGTAGGTAAACGGAACGTGCATGCGGTAGACGGCGCCGGGCGCCCAGATTGTAGAGATGGGGTCCAGATCGAGCGTCTTGACGCGGAACTTGTTGACCAGATCGCCGAGGCCCTGCCACACCATCATGTCGATGAGCGGATACGAGATGAAGTTGGTGTAGCCTGGGTCGACGCTAGAATGCTTGATGTTGGCAAGCGGGTGGGGGAAGGCCTGGGTCGGGGTGTAGGGGAAGGTGAACATGAGATGGAGCGGGATGCCGAGCGCCTCGGCGCAGTGAACGTGGGCGTAGCTCGGCGGGTTGGCAATGATGGCATCCGCAATAAACGGCTCCTTGTCGCCGACAAGCTTCAGATTGTGGACGTCGCTCGGGTCGTCGGTGGCGTCGACGCAGGCGCGCCAGAAGCCATCAAACATCTCGGCCATGGCATTGCGGCGCCGGCCGATGTCGCCGGACCGGACAGTGGCCAAGCTGGGGATCATGCCGGGGTTCTTGACCATGAAGGCCATGAGCTCGGCCGGGTCGCCGCCGGCGGAGAAGAACTCGAGGCCGGCGTCTTTCTCGATGAAGTCGCGGAAGGCCGGGTGGGTGGCGACGCGGACGCGGTGGCCGTACTTGTTCTTGAGGACCTTGCCGATTTTCAGAAACGGCTGGATGTCTCCGCGCGACCCGATGACCATGATGACAACGTTGAGCCTCGGGGGCTTCCGGTGGGCCAGGGCGCACGAGACGCGGCCAAACTCGGCCGCTGCCACGGATGTGGCGTCCTTTGCTTCGGCCGACGCGTAGGCATCGGGCTCGCCTTCGGCTTCGGTGCCACTCGAGGGCTCGTCGTCGCCGTCGCTCTCGCCCTGCGTGATGCGCCGCACGGCTGCGCCGACTGCTTTGGCGAGGACGCCGGTGTGGCTCGTGTCCTCGACGGAGATGGGGAGCCGGCCGTCGCGCTTGAAGGACTGGTATCTGAGAAAGTTTCGGTAGGAGTGGTGGTTGGCCTGGCCTGCTTGGCTTGCTCGGCTGTCGTCCGTCTTCGTTTTCTGGGGCGGGTTTCTCCTCCAGCGTGACGTGGAAGCTGTCTTGGACGCCTGGCCAGCGGCGGCCGGTGGCGACGGCTGTCCGTTGGCGAGACCGGCTGCGGCGCCGGGCCCATTGTATGTGTCGTTTGGCGGCGGCGAGAAAAAATCCCCGTCGTGGGCGGGATAGTCACACATGTCCCAGCGTAGTGTTGGCGTCCTGCGCAGCTCGCGTATCAGGGCCACGTCCGAGTGCTGGCGCTGCATTGGCGACGGGACGGTGGACGAGCGGGCTCTGGTCGTCTGGCGCTTTGTGAGGAGTTTGCTGACGCCTTCGGAGTCGCCGCGCTTCCGTGTCTTTGCTGGCGTGCCGTCGGCATCTGCGGCGTCTTCGGCTTCCCCGGCGTCTGCGTCGTTCCCACCACCAGATTCGAGTCCCGGGCCGGTGATGGCGGGAGCCCCGTTGCTCGCGCCCGTCGCCGCAACGCCAGCGTCATCCGCCGCCACCACAGCCTCCTCCGGCCCCAGCAGGCCGGCCAAGGCGCCCATCCGGCTCTCCGGGAAAACGCCGCCCGGGGAGCCAGAGGGCGAGACGTAGTTCGGCCCGGCGTCGCTGATGGAGCTTTTCGGCGACTCCACAGCGGGCGGGACCAGCGACGGATAGGCGATGTTGCCGTCCTCGCCGCGCACCAGGCTGGCAGAGCGGCCTTCGCGGCGGACGCTCTCGTAGCGCAGCGTGCCGTCGTCGTGCATCATGCCGAGGTGGTGGAGGTGGTGCAGATGGAGGTGCGGCTGCGGTTCTTGCTGGTCTTGGAGGTCCGGAAAGGGCGCCGTCTTTGCAGCCACGGCGTCGTGCGGCCGTGAAGCCAGTGGTGGTGATGGGGGGGATGGTGATAGTGATGCTGCGGCTGCTGGTGAGCCGCGTCTTCCGCCGTCGTTGTCCAGGCCGGGGGCGGCCAGGGCCCCGGTGCTGGCGTCCGCCATTGTGCGGCGGCTGGCTGCGGAGCCGGCAGACACTGAGCAATGGATCGTCCAAGCAGGCTGCGTCGTCGGGCCGGGTCGGTCGCGTCTTGGCTCTGGACCAGAGTTCCGCTGGAATGGCCGCGGGCTGTCAGCGGGCGACTGGATGCGACTGGATGCGACTGGATGCGGCTGGATGCGGCCAGATGCGATCCGAGGCGGCTGGACCGGAGGGCTTGGCTGGCGTCGCTTCTATGTCTTGGATGTGCTTTGTGTATGTCGAGAGAGGGGGGGAGGGAGAGGTAGAACGTGAGAAGGCAGAGGGAGAGGAGAGACAGAGACAGACGGAAAGAAGCGTCTCTTTTTTCGCTGAACTAGGGCGGATTGGCGTGGGAGGCGGAGAGGAGACACTGCTATCTGCGCCGTTCGCGCCTGTCGTTGCAGCGCGCCGCAGAGAGTTCGCAGGTGGCGGCGAGCTAGTGCGCTAGCACGCCTCGGTGGCTCTTGCATCCGTCATTGTGCACAAGATAGTCGCACGCAGCGCCTGGCCAGGCCCCAGGTGGCAGGAGCGCCGGGCCCGTGGGAGCGCCGAGCTCCCGTCCGTTGCTCTTTCCTCGTCCTTGCCCTCTCTCGCCCTCTCGCTCGGGCCCGTCCTGGGTTTTCCATTTGCGTTTGGTGCGGTTCGCCGTGCGCGCCTTCCCCCCCGAGCACCCCGGAAGACACAGGGCTAGGCCATCGTGACGTCACGGCTCGTTGGGACTTACCGAGCGCCGCGCCGCTGTGACCCCTTCTGCCCTTCTGTCCTTCTGCCCTTCTGCCCTTCTGCCTCCAATGGCTCTTTCCGTTCTTTTCGACACAAACTATCCGCGCGCGGCTCCACTTGTCTCTGCGCTAGGCACTGGTCTGGCCAGCGACCCGCTATTCATGTAGTCAAGATAGTCAAGATACAAGGGGGAAAGCCCCGAAAGCAAAGGAGGGCAATCTTATTACTGATCTCCTGCTTGCGGTCTAGTCTGTCTAGTCTGCTGCCTTTTGTCTCACAAGTCCGAGATCCCACCACGCAGAGGCACCTCGGCACGTTTTAGTCGGACAGAGGCGGACAGCGAGCAATTTAGAGTTGTCCGACCCAGACCCGTCAAGCTTTTTCGGGTGTAGCCTGGCCTGGCCCACAAAGCCCAGCCGGGCATTCGTTTGCAGCGAAATGCCAGGCAGGACGAGTCGGGACATTGCGACAACGAGGCCAGGTCTTTGGATGTCTTTTCTCATTTTCTCATGCTTTGCTCCCTCTCCCTCTCTCTTTGCTGCCAGCGAGAAGTGGCCAGGTTGAGAGCCAAGTCGAGGGCGCGGCACGGCGAGGTGGGAGTGCCCGGGGAACCAGGCCTGCCCAAGGCAATCCATCGTACGGAGGAGTCTGGAGTCCCAGGAGAGCCCCAGGAGAGCCCCAGAAGAGGCGTGCGCGTCTTCCATCCGTCACCAGTCGAGTGCCGATGCGTTGTTTGGAGGTGCGCGTGATGCTGCTGCTGCTGTTGTAGAGGTCGCCGATGCTGCTGCTGCTGCTGCTGCTGCTGCAGAGGGCGGTGATGCTTTGCCCGTCGTCCTCTTCGTGGTCTCGCCGGGCCCCTCACCCTCTTCGTCTTCGCCCTCGCCCTCGGCCTCCTCCTTCAGCCCCAGCACGCGCGCCAGCGATGCCGCCTCGCCGCGCGTGCCCCACCGCACCCGCCGCCTCGCCAGCTGCCGGTCCACGGCGCCGCGCCACCTGCGCACCAGCGGGTGTGCGCGCGCGACGTCAAAGACGGTGGGCTCGGCAGCAGCAGACCCGGGCTCGGACACCGCGCCGCCGTCCCGCGCTGTGCGCACAGCAGCCGTAGAAGCGTCCTTGCCCACCGGGTAGGTCCACGTCCCGTCCGGCGCAAAGTAGGCCGGCGAGAAGATGGACACCACCGCCAGCTCCTGCCGGGCGCGGCCCAGCAGCGTGGCCAGATTGTTGTTGTCGTCGTCGTCGTCGTCGTCGTCTTCTCCCTCCGGCAAGGGAGCGCCGGCTGCGCCAGCCTCACCAGCCGCGCCAGCCGCGCCAGCCTCGCCACCTTCCTGGTCGGCAGCATCCGGGACGCCGCCGCCGCCGCCGCAGTGCTCGTCGATGCTCGGACGGTGGGTAGCTGCTGTTGCCGCCGTCGCCGCCGCCGCCGCCGCCGCTGCTGCTGCTAGCCCCTCCAAGAGCCCCAGAAGCTCGCCGGCGACCGACCCCAGCGCGGCGCCCAGCGTGTACCCCTCATCGAATCCGGCCTGCAGGCTGGCGTTCTTGCCGGCCGTGAGCCCGTCGCGGTAGCCCGCCGTGCTGTGGTCCTGCTGGAGGCGGTTCATGTCGGACGGGTGGTCGGTGCTCGTCGACGTCATGGCGGCCGTCGTCGCGGCGGCGAACGTGGCCGGCACAGCCGACGGCGGCAGCAGCTGATTCGCCGTCCGGCCGTGGCCATACAAGTCGCCACCGCCGCCAAAGACGTCGTCGAAAAAGTCGCTGCCGTCGCCAGCACCGCCAGCACCGCCAGCACCACCACCACCGCCATGGTAGGGCCCTGCACCGTCGTGCTCTAGATCTGCGTCGCCAAAGGAGTCCAGCTGCCGCTCGTCCATGGCGGGCGGCGTCGCCGCGTCGTTTGCAGCGATATCGGCCGGCACGAGGAGGTCGTCCTTGTTGTACGGGTCGGCCGGCGGGCGCTGATGCATGTTGGAGAATGGAGAATGGGGTAGTGAGAGACGCGGGGGAAGGGAGGGGGAAGGGGGGGGGAGACTACCGTGCAATGGCTTGCAGAGTGTGGTCCATCATCGTCGGCGAACCATTTTGGTCTTTTCGACCGTCTTCTCGCTGCTTTTCGTCCTTCGTCTTTCCTCCACCTCTTTTAGCGTTCTTCCACAAGTTTTTTGCTTGCGAAAGGCGAAAGAGGGGAGCTAGCTGTCAGCAACCCCCCCGGGCTAAAATATGTCGCTTGTGGCCCCTGTGGTTCTCCCCGCGCGCCAGTGCAGCTACGGAGTAATACGCTTCTGCTGCATGGTGCCTTGGAACTCATATCTGCATGAAAGACGACATCCACGCTGCTCACTCTCGGCAAGTTCTGTTGAACACACATAAAAGGCACAGAAATCCATGTTCATATTACGAGCGCCTTTTTGTCCCGTCTTTCTTTTTTTGCAAATAACAGGAAAAAGGGGGAATCAGGAGACACAGCGGTCGCTTGCCCTGCCCCCCCCGGATTGGATAGTTACATGGAGAAGCTCACGGGAACACCTCTTCGAGGGCAGCACTGGCCAGACGACACGCTTTGAACAAGACGCCTTGGCATGGCTCGAGCAGAAACAGAAAAATGGCAAGATAGGGAAATGGAAAGAGAAGCAAAAAAATAAAGAGAAAATAACCCAGGATACTCCAAAACGAAACGCCATACTAGACCAGAAATTCTCGCTTGGCATCGACAAAGAAAGAGGCATGGATCGAAAAGACAATGCAGCAGAAAGACAAAAAGGATGAACCGTACAAACCGTCGTTACGTCTCGTTTTCCGCGTGCCGTCAATACAGAGAGAGGATTAATAAAGGAAATGTCGTTCCGCCGCCCGCAATGCAGCGTGGTCACTGCTCGTGGTCTCTTGGCGCCGCGCTTGACGGCTGGATGATGATCTGCGGCAGTTGGCCCAGGCGCAGGCTGGGCAGCTGCGGAATGCCACCTTGTCGTGACAGCCTCCGGCTCCCCTGGCCATCGTCGCCGCTGCTCTGGGACGCGGCGGCGGCGGCGGCGGCGGCCGTGCCGGTTTCAACGACAGGCGCAGAAGCCTCTGCCGTCGACGGTCCAGCCGCTGCATCAGCAGCGTGCGCCGATATGTGCCCGCTTCCCGCCTCCGCCGCGTCGGAGATGGGCGTGTAGTTTGGCGGAGGCTCGTCGTACGGGCTGTCCGAGCGGGACTGGGCCGGGGTCAGGTCGTTGAGCGAGACTTCGTCGTAGCTCGGGGGCGAGTGCGGAGGCAGGTTGTCGTCCGACGGATCGGCATCGGCAGCGTTAATCAACTCGGGGCTGGACCCGGCCCGGCCCGTCGAGCTGGCTCTCGATCGTGCGCCCGGGGGGAGTTGCGGTTGGGTGTCGTCGCTGTGCGTCGTGTTCATGGTAATCACAGAGTTGTCACTGCGGCCCCGTTGATGCAGTCCCGGTCGGGAGGCGGTCTGGGAGAGGGCAGACAGCGAGCGGCCGGACGCTTCAATGCTGGCGGCATCGCTAAGCAGGCCGACTCGCTCGCTCTCGCTGCTGTTTGCTCGAATGCGCGTGCCGTCGAGGCGGGCGACCCCGAGTTCGGCGTAGTTGACGCTGCTGACGGTGCGTTGGCGCGACTCCTTGGCACGGTTGTGCTCGTCGCGCAAGGTCTCAATCTCCCGGGTGTTGTTTGTCGCAGCTGCGCGGGCCTGCTCACGGATGGTTTCCAGTGCGGCCCGGTCGTTTCGCTCGCGGGCTACTCTCCGCGCCTCACGGCGCTCCTCCCGCTCGACAATCTGCCGACGGCGTGCGAGGCGGATCTGGTAGAGAGCGTCCATTTCTTCTTCACGCAAGGACTCTTCGGCCTCGGCCGTCGGCATCTCAATCACCACGTCGATGCCGTCACGCTCGCCCTCGCGGCCGAGCACCGACTCGTTTTCCAGCGGCTTCGGGCGGTAGGGGGGGAGCGTCATGACGGAGCGCACGCTCGTGTTTCGGTCGACGGTGGACACGCTGCCCTGGTGTCCGAGTCTCGCGCGACTCGCTGCCGAGGGCGTCTCGGCCGTCGCCGGGCCAGCGGTGGAACCGCCGTGGTCATTGTCGTCGCGGCCCGATCTCGAGTACTTTGCTGTTTTCGAGCGCTGCCACCGGCGGTACACGAGCGACGCGAAGCCCGCGGCGCAGATCGCAGAGATAACGCTTGCAATGACCTGGCAACAAAACAGCGTTAGTGGGCTGCACGAGCAGAACGGCGCACACGCCTTCCGTCTCGGATGAGGGGTTGTCTCTTACAATGACAGTTACGTTACTCGAGGCACCCTTGGGTGAATTATTGTCGTCGGCCGTACTGGCGGTGCTATTGCCACTGTCTCGGGAGAGGAGAAGCGCCCCAAGCCGTGTGTCGTACCGTAGGAACATTATGGCCCCGTTGACAATGGGATGAAATGGCCGAGGGATAATTGAAGGGGAAGAGAGACTGGCTTGAAGAAAGAAAGTGGGCCAAGAAAAGAAAGGAGAGGCTCTAGTCGACGACGACGCAAGATGGCGTTCGAGGACGCCTGTGCATGATGCAGCCCACGCCGGTCTTCCCAGGTCTTGCTTGTCCCCTCGATGTCGTCTCTCTGTTTGCAGGACGGCCGCGTTTCGGTTCGGTGGAGGGGAGAGGAAGCGGCAAGAGAAACCCGAGAAAACCGAGAAACCCGAGAAAACCAAAGGGATCCTCACGTGTGAAACAGCATTCGTTGGCGAGGCGGAACTGTTGGAGATTTGCGGCTGGCGGTGGGGGATGGGGGCGGCGAGGGAGGCGTCGAGACGTTGCTGGGTCGCGAAAGAAAGCAACAGCAAGCAACAGCGAGCGGCGGAAAAGGAGGAGGGATCGTGGTGTGTGTGTTTGTGTGGGAGGGGTCTCTGGGAATGTTCGATGCAAGGGTGACGATAATCGAAGCGGCAACGGAGAAAGGAGAGAAACGGGAGGGCGAGAAGAAGCAGAGGCAGGAGGGGAAGGAGAAGAGGAAACAGAAGAGGAAACAGAAGAGGGAAAGAGGAAGGGACGGAGTCAGACAACAGGAGACGGGAAGGAAGCACCGCCGGAAGATGTGACACAAAGAAGGCAGGCACGACGGGCGGTGGTCGAGCGTGGTCGAGCTGAGGCATTACGACCTAAGACGATGCTGCGCTAGGCCGTGGCGGGCTGGAGGGCCGATAAAGAGGGCAAGCGCACAGGGCGAAACGGGGGGGGGGGGGGTGTTTCCCGTTTCCAGAGGGCTAGGCCGGGAATGGCGGGAGGTTCGCAGTACGATATTTTGTCCACCATCATTCATGCTCGTGGATGCGAGACTTGCGTGTTCCCGAGTGGGGATGTTGGGGCATTGGATCCTGTCCTGCTCGGGAATTGCAGAGCGGATAGCACGAACAGAGCATACTACATACTAATAACACTGCGTACTATCGTCTTACGCGTAGCACGGTTTGCTGCAGGAAGACGGCCAGACGCTGGTGGGTCGCTGCTTCCGGACACGATGGAATCTGCACGGCGTACTCCGTAGGCAAAACCCGCGGGGGCAGGAACGAAGGAACGGACAGACAAGCGAACAAGCGACAAACAAACCCACAAACGCACGCAATGCAGGGAGACGGTGAGCAATGAAGAATTACGGAGCACGGGGCAGGAGCAGCCACAGAAGCGGTTGCGGCTGGGCGCGACCGTTGCAGCAGTACGCCGTAGAGCCAGGGGAAACGGAACGATCGGGGCTGGGGCTGGGGCGAGGCCAGGCCGCGCTGGCAGAGAGGGGCTGTGCAGGCAGCCGCGACCCGACAGAGTGTGTGCAGCCAGTCCGTCCAACAAGAAGGTGCGATGCAGGCACAGCCATTTTAGCGCTCTTCATCCTGTCGCAGGGCCAGGCCAGGCCAGGCCAGGCTGAGACAGACCGGGCAGGAGCGAAAGCCTCCTTTTGCAGGATACATAATACCTAAGGCTCTTAGCTCTCCATAGGGGGGTCAGCTTACGGAGGATGTCGCGACGGAGCGCCGTTGCAAGGCTGACTTGGCCGGCAGGTGTGCCCCCCCACAGCGGCATCTTCCATCAACAAAACCGACGATTCTGCGCAGTGCAATTCTGGGGAGATTGTTCTTCACAGCAATTGGCGACGATCGGCAGTGCGGACAGGCGATTGAGCGAGGGGGAAGAAACAAAAAAAAGGACGAAAAGGGAAAAGGGAAAAGGGAAAAGGGAGAAGGGAAGAAAGGAGAGGAGACAGCATGGCCGTCTCACGGCAACAAACACCCCGTCAACCATGCGTGCGCTGGCCAGCCAATCGCACGCCCCATCCTGCAGGGATCTCGAGAAGACGGGGTGCTGTTGGCCTGTTAGTGCTGATGCTGAGTTGGCAGGAGAACAGAACCCGAGCGTCGGGGCTGCTCCGTGCTCCGTACAGCACCAACCGATCTTTGGAATCGTCTGGACAATTACCAGGGTTGTATTGCGAGCGTAAGTAAGATACATCATGTCTTTGGTTGACATACCTGAAAGGGAAATGAAGAGCGAGGCACGCTCACCAGAAATACGACGGAACGCGCTGAAGGAAAAAGGAGGAAAAGAAAATACGGAGCAGAAAAATCAAAGAGCACAAAAAGAAAGAAAGGGCCAAGACACTGCATCACGCCGAGAAAAAGAAGAGAAAAAAAGACGACAGCCCTATTCCTACACCGCTTCCCCCCCCCCTCCTCCCCCCCCCCCCCCTACCCAAACCGCTTCTCAAACTTCTTCAGCATTCCCGACATGCCCTTCTCCAGCCGGCCCGCCGTCTCCTCCAGCTTGCCCCGCGGGTCCTGCTTCGGCTGGTATGCCGACGCATGCGCATGCGCCTCGCCCTGCGTCGGCCGGTAGTGCTGCTGGTGGACGGCAAAGTCGCCTGCGCCGCCCGCGCCGGCACCCGTTGACCCGGCCCCGGCCGCTGCGCCCGTATAGCTGTAGCGGCTGAACCCGGCCGGCCCGGCCGCGGTGGGCACCGGGGCGTGCAGCGGCGCCACGCCCGAGGACGGCGGCACCGTTCCCGTCGTGGGCGGCGGCGAGAAAACGGGGAAGCTGGCCGCCGGGTTGAAGGGCGACGGCGACGTGCCGATGGGCATGGTCGCGGCCCTCGCAAGACCCGGATGCTGCTGCTGCTGCTGCTGCTGCTGCTGCTGCGACAGCGGCTGGTTCCAGAATTGTTGCTGTTGGTGCGGGGCGGCGCCTGCCGGTGTCGGCGGGTTGCTGCTGTAGGCCGGCGGTGCTGGGAAGGCCGGCGCGCCCGGCGGCGAATGGACGGCAGGCGGCGGAATGCCCGGACTGAGCGGACCCAGACCGACGGGCACGACAAGGCCGGGACTAAAGGGCGTGGCGGCGTCCTGGTACAGCGTCTGGTGCAGCGGGTGGTGCACGGGCGCATCCTCGGGCGGCGGTGTCTTCTGGCGCGGGCGGATCGTCTCCGGCGCCGCGGGCGCCGCCGGGTTGTACGCAAAGGGGGCGGCAAACGCCTGTGTGCCTCCTCCTCCTGCTCGTCCTGCTGCTGTTGCGGCGGCGCCGGCGGCCGCAGGCGCCACGGATGCCTGTGCTTGCGGCGGCGTGCCGGCTGGCGCATGGCCAGCGTCGGCCGCGGCGACGGCGGACAGCGGCGGCGGAGCAAAGGCGAGGCCTGCCGCGGGAGCCGACCCGTTTCGTTGGTTGGGCACGCCTGCTGCTGCTGCTGCTGCTGCTGCTGCTGCTGCGGGATGCGCGCCGCCGTTCAATGCTACGCTCTCCAGCTTCTGCACGACGGTCGACATGCCGTTGATCGCATGCTGCTGCTGCTGCTGCTGCTGCTGCTGGGGCGGCGGGGGCGGCGCCGGCGCCGCCGGCTCGTCCTGGATGTCGATCTGGCTGGGGGGCAGCAGGCGGCGCACGCCGTTGACAAACTGCAGAGCGTCGAGGTGCGTCCAGAAATAGACGTCGACGGTGTGCAGCTTGTAGTGGTAGATGTTCTGGTTGGTGGGGTCGTAGGTGGGCAGGTGCCACTCGTCCTGGCCGGGGACGTCGCCGACGGTCAGGCTGACCATGCAGCTGTGCCGGTAGGAGTAGGTGACGGCCGTGCGGTCGAGGACTGTACGCGGCGGCGGCGGAGGCGGCGGCGACCGTAGATTAGCAAAAGAAGAGGTCTTGCGTTGTTCAATGCCTACGCGAAGCCAAACATACACCCATCGAATGCATCTTGGTGCTCCGTTCCCGGCCGGTTGGCAATCTCAATGCGCGCGCGGCCCTCGTGGGCGTTCTCAAAGAGGTAGACGTAGGAGCCCTTGTTGAAGCGGTGGTGCGGCGGGTCGTCGGTCTCGGGGCCGTAGTAGTAGTGGATGTCACCGAAGCTGTGAAAGAGTCAGCGAGAAAGAACGGCGGGCACAAGAAGTGGGAAAGGAAGAGGGAACAGAGTGCGCAAAAGTGCCAGACAGGGAGGGGGGGGGGGGGGGGGGGGGTTACCGCGTCGCGACGTTATCTTCGCCGGGCCGCGCCGCCATGGTGGCGGAATTGGGGGGTTCGGAGCGCAAAGTCTGGAGCCGGGAGGACGTTGAATTTGCCTTCCGGG